>SJYO01046538.1:62452648-62530114 GCA_006410555.1 Capra ibex | reverse complement strand
TCGTCGTCGTCGTCGTCGTCAGTTCCGATACCAAAAAGGTCATCAGTACATACCTACACTCTCAACCTGACACTTCTTTCGACTCGCGACTTCTTAACTACGAAAACTTGACACCACAATCTCTTCTGAGAACTCTCAGGCAACCTGACGTTCCTTTAGGTTGGTCAGGTAAGACTTCCTCTAGTTGGGACCCTAAAGAAACCTTCCTTACTACTACGACTTCGACTTTGAGGTCATGAAACCGGTGGAGTACGCTTCTCAACTGAGTGACCTTTTCTGAAACTACGACCCTCCCTGACCCCTGTCCTCCTCTTCCCCTGCTGTCTCCTACTCTACCGTCCTACCGTAGTGGTTGAGCTACCTGCACTCAAACTCACTTGAGGTCCTCAACCACTACCTGTCCCTCCGGACTGCACGACACTAAGTACCCCAGTGTTTCTCAGCCTGTACTAACTCACTGACTTGACTTGTCTTGACTTGACTAAGACGAACCCCAAATGATTTGGAGAACTTAAACATCTGAACGTAATAAGTCATTTAACCCTTTAAAAATCTGTGATAAAAAGTTTTTGAAAAAGTCAAGGTAAGAAACAGAAGAAAGAAAGACCCTAAGACTGAGTCAAGTCAAGTCAAGTCAGCGAGTCAGCACAGGCTGAGAGACGCTGGGGTACTTAGCGTCGTGCGGTCCGGAGGGACAGGTAGTGGTAGAGGGCCTCAAGTGAGTCTGAGTGCAGGTAGCTCAGGCACTACGGTAGGTCGGTAGAGTAGGAGACAGCAGGGGAAGAGGAGGACGGGGGTTAGGGAGGGTCGTAGTCTCAGAAAAGGTTACTCAGTTGAGAAGCGTACTCCACCGGTTTCATGACCTCTAAGTCGAAGTCGTAGTAAGGGAGGTTTCTTTAGGGTCCCGACTAGAGGAAGTCTTACCTGACCAACCTAGAGGAACGTCAGGTTCCCTGAGAGTTCTCAGAAGAGGTTGTGGTGTCAAGTTTTCGTAGTTAAGAAGTCACGAGTCGGAAGAAGTGTCAGGTGTAGAGTGTAGGTATGTACTGGTTACCTTTTTGGTATCGGAACTGATCTACCTGGAATCAGCCGTTTCATTGCAGAGACGAAAACTTATACGACAGATCCAACCAGTATTGAAAAAAAGGCTCCTCATCTGCAGAAAATTAAAGTACCGAGGTTAGTGGTAGACGTCACTAAGACCTCGGGGGTTTTAAGACTAATATAGTAATCAATAAAATTAAAACTAGAGATCTAGAAACGTTAACAACTAAAAAAGGACAGATAAAAATTTAAAGGAAAAATTTTAACTTTATCAACGACACATTATATACAGTGTCCACACGTACTAGTCAACAAGTCGTCACAGATAAACGTTGAGCACACCTGACATTCGGTAGTCCGAGGAGACAGGGACCCTAAGAGGTCCGTTCTTGTCACCTCACCAAACGGTAAAGGAGGAGGTCCCCTAGAAGCACTGGGTCCCTAGCATGGATGTAAAAGACGAACCGTCCACCTAAGAAATAGAAACTCGATGACCCTTAAGGAATAAGATGAATGCAACAATATTTTATCAGATATAAGAGGCACAACGTGTCGTGTAGGATATCGAATGAAATATGGATTATCAAAGATAAAGGATGGGGGGACGGAGACGTATGATCAAAACAAGAGATATAGACACTCAGATAACGAAAAAGCGATATGAGTGATCAAACAAAATAAAAAATCTAATGTGTATATTCACTATAGGATGTCGTAGATAGAGAGAGACAGACTGAATAAAGTGAATCGTATTATGAGAAGCTCCCGTGGGTACAACTACGTTTACCCTTTTAAAGGTAAAAACGTTACTTGCTTATCATAATGTAGTATATATGTGGTATGAAATAGGTAAGTAGAATAATACCTGTGAAACCAAAGAAGGTATAGAACCGTTAACATTTATTACGACGACACTTATAACCTCACATACATAGTGAAGTTCAATCACCCCAAAGAAACCTATATATGAGTTCCCACCTTTATGACCCAGTACACCATCAAATTAAAAATCAAAAAACTCTTGGGGGGAATGACAAAAATGACCCCCGACGTAGTGAAATGTAAGGGAAAGGAGGTGTAGGAGCGGTTGTAAACAAAAAACACAAAAAAAAAACAACAACAACTATTGGTAAGATTGTCCATAGTGCACTATAGAGTAGTACCAAAACTAAACGTAAAGGGGCTACTAACCGTTACAAGTCGTTGTCAGTACGCGGACAGCCAATAAACGTAAAGGAGAAACGTCTTTACAGATAAGTCAAGAAGAGAAGTAAAAAATGAACTCAGCAAGTAAACGGACTCCAACCCGACATACTCGACAAATATATACAACCGATAAATAGACATAACCAGTATAGTAAACTTTTATAAAAGAGACTCAATCATCCAACAGAAAAACAAAACAACTACCAAAGGAAACGACACGTTTTCGAAAATTCAAATTAATCCAGGTTAAACAAATAAAAACGAAAATAAAGGAAAGGACATCCTCTATTTAAATTTTCATAACGACTCTAAATACAGTTTTTCACAAGAGGGACACAATTTCGAAATATCATAAGACTTAATGTAAATTCAGAAATTAGGTAAAACTCAAATAAAGACACACACCACAATTCCTTACAAGATTGAAGTAATAAAATGTATATCGACAGATCAAAAGGGGGACAGAAGAGGTGACACATAAGAATAGAGGACAGTATCTAATTAACTGGTATTCACGTACCCAAATAAAGACCCGAAGGATAGGAAAAGGTAACTAGACACAAACAAAAACACGGTCCTAGTATGACAAAACTCAGATAAATGAAAGACAACACGTCTGACTCATTTAAGATAACTAGATCGTAGTTCAAGGGACTAAGTTAAGAAACAGTATAGATGGGACGATAATCTTGGGAAGACGACTCGAAAAATAAAACCACTAACGGACAAAGTCTAGATATTTAAGATGAACCAAGAAACATAGAAGCTTATAAACAACTATAAAAGACAAAAGAGTAAACAAAATTTTCTTGAGTATTAAAGAATAACGTTATGAAAATCCTACCGACTAAATTTTAGAAACAGTCTTAAAGTTATTTTATTTGTCCTCTAAGCAAAATCACGATCACAGATAACTAACTAAAAAGAATAAGTTCAACACTAAAAGGACCCAAAACTGTATTACTCACCAAAAGTCAACATAGGATCTGTAAAATCCATAGAATACTCATCAGAGACCCTGGACCCATTAGACCTCGATCGGGGTACCACTCCACACGCACTCTTGACCCACCCACACATAAAGGTCGAAAGACGTCCCAAGTCGATTGTGGTAAGACCGTTTTTACCCTACGATTAAATGTGAAGAAGAAACATCTTACTACCCGACGTTCGAGTAGAAAAGAAACCCGGGGTGACTGGTTACACCCGTGACTGATCGTGGTGGAGAATTCACGAGTCGAGGGTGACCTGACACAACTGTGGTCCATATCCCCATGTACCTCTCGACTCACGGTGGTGAAACGTCGACGTGTCTGCTTCGTCTTCGAACTAGGAACTACCTGAGTCGAGTCGAGGAACTACCTGAGTCGAGTCGAGGAACTACCTGAGACGTCTGGGGTCCCTGATTGTTGGTCGAGGTGAGAGACGGGGAAGTAAAGTGGAGTCACCTCGATCTACTCCCGTCTCTGGGTCCAGAGGTGAACCCGGAGGACTCTGGTGTCACCCACCCTCTTTTGCCATACGACCGACCCGGGGTGAACCAGACCGACTACGATCCCCACCTCCAAGTTGAACGACCTGAGAAGAGAAGAAGGACGGGGTGAGGTGGTAGGACCACTCCCTCAGTCTCGTAGTGGACGAAGACGGACCACACCCTACTTTCTAGTCGACGGAGAGTCAGGACGACGAAGGTGGGAGATCCCTTTAGTTTCACGGTGGTGGACGAAGACGACTCGTCCTTTACCCGATATCCGGGTCGGGAGATCTGTGACGACTCGCCCTCTCGACCCAGCGACGGAGTGCGAAGACACACTACCGTCCCTCCGTTCCACCTTCTGACCGAGGGTCAGCTGGACGACTTTGGTGTCCCTGGCACCGGACAACGTCACTGTCGGATGTTAGTTCATAGGGAACTAACATCAAACCCTTATAGTTTCCATTAGAAAAGAGAACACGGGTCAAATAATCTTTTGTTGTTAAAGTAACGATAAAGGAGTCACAATGAAGAGAAATGGTGGAGCAAAGAAGGACCTAAGTAAGAAGTAAATTGTTATTACATCGACTTGTATTTTAAGATCAAAACTTTAAGAAAAGAAGGTAAATAATCTTACAGAGAGATGAGAGAAGAATAAGAAGTACAATAATAATTTTGTGTTTACTGTAAGTCAAGACTGAAAAAAGAAAACCTTTAATAATTAGGGAATAATCGACTTGTAAGAACCTCCAAATAAACCGAGACTATAATAATCTATAGAGATATCACAAAGCTGAGATCTAAAAAGGAGTAGATAGAAAGACCATGGACCAATCCGTACAGTTGAACTTCTGAAAGTAGAAAAAGAATTAAATCACTTTAAATGAAAGGATAAAGACGATTATTAAGAAGGAGAGACAAAACACTTATAATAAAACACTTATAATATATAAAATACTTATAGTATATTGGTAGTGTGCATAAAAAACAAATCTAAAAGGTAGGAAAACAAGGAAGAACTACCGGGACCCTCTTCAAGAAGTGGACTAGAAAGTCGAGTGTGTAAGGAAGAGACCGATTTGGGTAAGTTGTTAATTAGGGTATATACTGAAAGTTTTTTTAATAGAAAAGTACGGGTTATAAAAATGAACGAAGAAGAATCTTTGAAGAGAGGGACAAAGTACTGTCGTTAAAGGAGAAAATAGAGAACTTCTTATAAATAATATCGAGTCTACCATTTTTTTAGATGGAAGTTACGTCCTCTTGGGTTAAGTCGGGGACCCAGACCTTCCAGGGGACCTCTTCCTTTACCGTCGGATGAGGTCATAAGAACGGATCTTTTAAGGTACATGTCTGGTACCCAAGTGTTTTTCAACCTGTGTTTACTCACTGATTGTACATTGAAAATGATAGACGGAATCAGATAATTATACGGAGGTAGACTACATCGCCTCTTCCGTTACCGTGGGGTGAGGTCATGAGAACGGACCTTTTAGGGTACCTGCCACCTCGGACCACCAGACGTCAGGTACCCCAGGGATTCTCAGTCTGTGCTGACTCACTGAAGTGAAAAAGAAAAGTGGAAGTACGTAACCTCTTCCTTTACCGTTGGATGAGGTCACAAGAACGGACCTCTTAGGGTCCCTGCCCCCTCGGACCACCCGACGACAGATACCCCAGCGTGTCTCAGCCTGTACTGATTTCGCTGAATCGTCGTCGTCGTCGTCGTAGACTACATCTAACATGCTAAATAATGAAAATAATAACGATAAGAGGAGTCGACAGAGGAGAGGGGTTGGAACACTCGAGTCTAAAACTCCCTGGTTGATGGGACTGACTCTCATAAACCGAATCTCTTACTCTACTCTGGGTCCCAAATCAAAGACGGACAGGACCACTAAAATTTTTCCTCGATTGTAAGAGAACACCCCTCCCCTAGACCACAGGTCCCAACCTGAACGCAAATCCATTGGGACGGATGGTTCCTTTTGACGGAGACTGGAACGGGGACCTAGATGAAAAAGGTTCTCTATCAGAGACATAAAACTGACACTAGGAACTTTGTATGATCCATCTTGTCCCTTTTCTTTCAGTGAACCACAGTGGACTGAGGGAACATGAACATGAAGATCGGTATTTGAGAATGAGGTATCATAGACTACGTCGGAATTCTAATCGAAGCTAGGATGTTACCACATGTTCCTCTCTATAATATTAATAATTACCAAACATCGTGTTTGTTCCGTTCTAGACTAAGTGAGACCTGTCACTCCGTTCAAACAGTGGGTCTACTAAGAGACTGGAATCACGGACCAAGAAACAGTACCTACTAGACAAGAGTGTGTAGTTCGGTGACGGTGGAAGATTTAGGGATCCTGAAAGAGGGTCAAAAGTGTATTCTTATAGAGTGACAGACTCTCTACGTCTCGGGTCTTCTGGACCCTAAGGTTTGACATGACATTCCGTAACCTCCTTTTACTAAAACCTTCTACCCGAAACAAGTAAACCCGACAAACTTAGTACTAATAGGTACAGTCGAGTTATCTGACGTCAACTTGTCACCAGTAACGACAACTCTCATGGAGAGATTCCCGACGAGGGACTCCTGTCTGTCCTGTACCCTTCAGTCACAGGGACTCAGGGTCAATATGCCCCGAACAGATAAGACTCGCACTCGGTCGGATCTCGAGAAACACCCTATATGGTATAGTTGTGATTATACTTATGAAATACCTAGTCTGTCTTCTCTTCGTTACATGAAGGCAGGACTGAGGGTAGATAGATATAAAAGGGGTATATAAAACCTTACGGAAACTTAAAAAGAAACGACTCCCTAGCTCGGAGAGGGTCTCATCCCGTCTTCGTATAATCGTATCTCACTTCGGAAAGGAAACGAAGGAGCAGATAGTGCACCGTCGACGAACGAAGGAGGACGTGTATGGTCTCTACGGTCTCTCACCGTTTACCACAGGAGTCCGGTGAGTGTCATTCCTCAGGGGTCGAGACTACAAGAGTACCTCTGACTCGCACGAAAGTACTTACGTGGTAGTACGAAACTCACGGAATTGAATAAGGGTGTCGTGTCTCCGTAAAATTAAAGGTCGTTTAAAACGTAGTAGAATAGATATCAATTCACACTTGAAACTTTTGAGTCTGACACCATCTGAATTAGAGTGTTTCTGTCACTCTATAAAAACACATTTTTGATACTCATTCAGGACCTCTCAGGAAGCAAATAGGTCAATCGTTTTTACATTATTAGTATTCGGGTAAGAATCGGTGACCTTTTGTCGTCATTCTTTGTTTGTCTGGTACTCTAAATGAAAGATCATCTCCCTCGAACTATTAATTGTAGGTTCCGACAATTATTTCTACTGATAAAGTCTGTTTACGTTTCCTCCTTTATTTTCGTCTAACTTCCCTATGGTTCGACCTAACCAATTGAACAGTTATGGTCAGTAGTCCTTACGGATACAATCTTTAAATACATACAAGACTCGAAACGTTCTATTCCTTCCTGTCTGACACTTTGTCGGTCTCCCTTTGTGAGAACCGTCACCCTTCTCTTTCGTGATTCAAGGACTCGACACTAATCCGATCGAGACGAGTAGGTCATCTCTTCCCGGTCACACAATCCTTGGACCACTCGTTTTGTCTCTCATTCTCTACTCGTTACTCTGCACCCGTCGGTATTCGGTGCGTTCTCTTTCACAAGTGAAACAAGGGTGCCCGTCCCGTTTAGGAGACCCCTAAATTGATCTGCAAAAAAGACGAAACTAAAATTTTGAAGAGACCCAATAACGTCTAATATCTAATATCCCACTTCTTATTTGTATCCCTCCAGTTAATCCTCCACTAACATCACGACATATGTTCTCCACTGTCATCGACCCGAGACCGACATCGTTACGTCCACCTTACTCCTTAAGTTTGATACGACACCTCTCCTTCAACTACTCGAAAAAGTGACTACTTATTTGACCTGCGGAAGTCCCAAACCGCTACTCGATTAACTACTCGAATAATCAAGGATTCTACCACTTCCAGTCCTTCATTGTCTAAGTCAAGTCAAGTCAAGTCATTGTCTAATCTACCCACCTTTAGGTCAAAGTTGAGACCTAACATGAACTGAACAGAAAGTCATCTCTTATCAAAAGTTCTGACCGGAGTTACTCCCTTCGTTTAGGAAATTCCAGGACCTCACCGGATCCAATCTCCTTACCACACCCAACCCGAACGTCCTCTCCACCTCCTCACACGACCACCCTCCATACTTCTGTTCCCCTATATCAACGCTTGATACAATTCTATAGTCGAAAGTCTTACGGACAACGTACCCGATTCCCCGTCATCCCTTTTACTCCACAAAACCGAATTGAATCACCCACCTTCCTATTAGTGACTTCATCTTTTCTGAACTTTTCTCAGTGCTAACCCTTCTCGTTCCTACTATAACTGAAACCCGTTCAACTCAAGTTATGTACAGAAGATCGTGAAAGTCCTTAACATCTAATAACACTATGATTCGGGTCTGATCCCCACTCTAGAATAAAGATGTATAGATAGAGAGAAAATGTTTTCTCGTACATAATAAAAAGATCAGAATCTTTGTTATGTATTAATGGTATTTTGTAAGTTTTTTAGGTTTTTTTCTTTTTTATTGAGTTTAGGTTGATGGGTATTTATCATTTATTATTCTAAACTTCAGAATATTTGTATATATGTAACATGTAAAATATGTAAAAATATTATCAAAACAACCAAAAAAATTTGTCATATATCACGTATAAAAGGTTACAACAATTTTTAAGGAGGTATATTAAGATATATTACCACAGTAACAGAAAGGATTTCGAATCTTTCACCTTTGAGTCTTAAAACGAGGGACATAGGGGGTAGGGAGGGTGGGGCGAGGCTGGGGATCGGGACAAAGACCCTGACATAGAACACGAAGAACTAGACAATAAATAAAATACTCTACACCACTGTAAAGGATGAACCCTTTCTATGCCAAGATGAGTTCATAGGTCCAGTGTACTGGTTTTAATGTTAAGTTTCTTTGATTGTCGGACTCTTTTACAAGAATCTTTATCCGACTCCAGAAATCCACTCTCACTGTACACTAATTACTAACGACTGGACGTTAATGGAGTGGGACCACAATCAGAGAGAGGGAGACGAGTAAACAAGAAAGAGTGAAAATAAAGGAGTGATTTACAAATCTCCGAATTGTTATTTACCCTTTTTCCTTCCACTCTCATCTTATCTTTAACCACAATGGGTCCTTCGTAGACTGACAGGATGCTCGGGACCCCGACTTGAGAAACATCTCGTCCCGACTCAAAACACAAAAAGGACGGGTCGACCCCTACCTCTCGGGAACAGACCGAGACCCGCTACACCTCCTCGGGCTCGCCTCCGTGACTCTCGCCACCACCCTCTCCACCCTCTTCTCCCACCCGGCCTTTCCTACCTCTCTCTCACACCCCACCCCCCACTGAGTAGGGAAGGGTGAAGGAGTAGGGAAACGAGACCCTCCGTAAGTCCACCCGGGGAACTTCACACTTCAGTGGGTCGAAGTGTCGTGTCACTGCGTCCTTTAACCCCAATGACACCGACGACATTTATGCTCACACAGGAGACAAGTGTTATACTCACCCTTCCGTGGTACTCTCTCTCCTGTCTGTCTCGATACTAAATGACACTACGTAAAAGACTCATTAGTATATAGTAGAAAATGTCTTTAAATAAACCGACCTTTTCAGAATCAACGTCGTACGTACCAGAAATCGACACCGTACACTTGAGAATCAACACCGTAAACCCTAGATGATGGGACTGGTCTCTAGCTTGGGCCCGGGGGACGTAACCCTCGTACCTTTAAATCGGGGACCAGATGGTCCCTGCAGGGTTATTGTATACTGGAAATAATCAATTCAAACTAGTCTCTTTGTCTTGACGAGCCTCACTATACCTTATTCTTCATACGTACAAACATGCACTCGTAACCTACAATCCGTCGACTTCCTCTGTGACTCCTTTCTCATTATCAGATCCTCTCAGGTCAAACTTCTAGGCTTTTGATCTACCCCTGGTGTCCCTTCTTCAGACACGAGGGTGCAGTGAAGACACCGAGTCTAACGATCGGTGTCCAGAAAACTTCATTGTCGAATTTTGTACCAATCTCCCTCTTCTTCTGTGTGACCTTGGATACTCTCCTTGAGTCCCTGGGGAACCTTTGTGTGACTCTGGGTGCTCCCGCTTCCCCTGTGGGTACAGAGAGAATATAATGTAGACTGGGGTTCCTAGTTCCACTGGGTGTCTTCCGTGACCTCAGGAAACGACACTCGGATGACTGGAAGGATCGGGTCAGGAGAGTATAAAATGTTTAGTTCTTTCTTTAACATTCTCTAATAAATCAATATCTACACTGGTGTCTCTTCTCATTCACACACAATCAGTGAGTCAGTACAGGTTGAAAAACACTGGAGTACCTGAAATCGGTGGTCCGAGGAGACAGGTACCTTAAGAAGTCCGTTTTTATCACCTCACCCAACGGTTAAGGAAGAGGTCTATTCTCATTTTGATACACATTTTAAACTCGTCTGAGAGTCTGTGTATATCCGTGTGTACCGGTAACCTATTACGACTTAGTGTAGAGTGGACCTAAAAGAAAACCCCAAGGTTTTATGAGAACTTTGTCATTACGTACATTGGTAACATACAGATTTCTCCGTGTCTAGATGTAAATTTAGATTTGTTGACCTTTAGTTTCTGTGTACGATAACACGCTCACCCATATTCAGTCACATTGTAAAAACCTTCTCGTAAGAAGTTATCGATAGTTTAAATTCTTACACACGATGAAATTAGGACGTCTAGGGTACTCAATTTTATGTAAACTTTTCATACTGACACGTTTCGGAAGAGGAGGACTTTGACACAAATTCACATTCCTACCAAAAAAAGTATCAAAAAAAAAAAACTTTTAATCTAAGACCTTTGACAGTTTTACAAGCACACATTCCCTAACTACTTTATTTAATAATGTAGGTATTTTACTTTATAATCGTTAAAAAATTTTCTTCGTATCGAGAAAAACACAACTAAACCTTTTATGAATTCTACATTGTAATTAATTTTACCTTTCAACTTGTCATACCTAATATAAATTGGTTTACGAATTATAAAATTTCCTACATATATATTCCTGACGTATTACACAAAAAATATTTTTCTGAGGGTCCTTTTATAATTACTGCAAAAATGGATTCTCCTTTCTTCTCAAATTAGAAAGTGAAATGTTACGCATGGAAAACTTAAAAACTGTTGGTCATAAATCACGAAAATTTTCGGTGCTATCGTTTATATCATCTTTTGTATTACCCAAACCTTCACTAACTGCATTCACTATAAAAGTTAGATATTGTTCACAGAAAGGTCGACGTATGGTACTTTTCACACTACGTAAAAGGAAGGTGTCGAAAAAACGTGTAATTTTTGATAGATAGATAACTAACTGGTAGATATTGGTAGTAGTTCGATAGTGAATAGATAGTTAGACAGAAAAATAGATGGATAGAACAAGAAGTCAGCGATCAGTACAGGATGAGAAACGCTGAGGTACCTGACGTCGTGCGGTCCGAAGGGACAGGAAGAGAAGGGGCCTCAAACGAGTTTGAGTACACGAAACTCAGGTACTACGGTAGGTTGGTAGAATAGGAGATAGTGGGGGAATAGGAGGACAGAAGTCAGAAAGGCTCGTAGTCCCAGAAAAGGTCACAAAGACGAGAAGTTTAGTCCACCGGTTTCATAACCTCGAAGTCCAACTCGTAGTCAGGAAGGTTACTTATAAGTCCCAACTAAAGGAGATCCTAACTGACCAAACTAGAGGAATGCAGGTTCCCTGAGAGATCTCAGAAGAGGTCGTGGTATTAAGTTTACGTAGTTAAGAAGTCGTGAGTCGGAAGAAATACCAGGTCGAGAGTGTAAACATATACTGATGAATAGATAGGAGTTTGTTTTGGTATCATGGGTACGACAAGTTGTTTGGAGAAAACAGTTATTTGTTACCTGGAAATTATAGAAGGACCAGAGAAGTTCGTGTAGACAGAATAGGTAAAGTCACAGACGGACCCTAAAAGTTATACCACCATCTTCCTATATAAGAGCTATTATGACCTTTTACAAGAACTACTTTCTTGTCACTTGTCATTGAAACTGTAGCGAAAGGTTACGTTTCGACTTGTCTCCCAACCACGAGACCCGGTCGCCCCAGGGTCCACTCTTTAGACTTACCTCATAATAAGACTCGGTTCGACCATTGGGACAGTGGGTACCAAAGGAACAACTGACTACACTCCAGGGCTCTTTGTGGGAAGAACGAAGAGAGACTTACTAGGAGAAGTGACAGAGGCCCTCTTGGTACATCCTACCCCCTTTCTCTTTCAACTTTATTGAATCCACTCACTACCCAGTCAACCGTTTCTTAGACGGACGTTACGGTCTCTGGACCCAAGGTAGAGACCCAACCCTTCTAGGGGACCTCTTCCCTTTCCGATGGGTGAGGTCATAAGACCGGACCTCTTAAGTCCGGTCTTAAGTCGGATATGCAAGGTACCCCAGAGTTTCTCAGTCTGTACTGACTCACTGAAAGTGAAAGTGAAAGGGAAAGTTCACTACCCTTTCGGAAAGTAATTCAGATCAACAGGGTACCCCTTCTTCCTTCCTCTTACCAATTCCTGGGTCCCCTTCTCTGTCTGAGACATCGGTGACCTCTACTAATGAAACTATGTTCGTACTCGACGAAGACAGTGAAAACAGACGAGGATATCTGGTCTAGAGTGTCGGTCGTTGTTGACTCGTGAACTAGTAAGAAGGACACCTCAAATTCACTTGACCTCCACGGTCTGTCCTGGAGACGTTCAGTGTATACGGATCCATTGGTCATGACGAATCCTTCAAAGTGGGTGTTGACACATTCTCGACCTGTACCCCCGTCTAGAGTGGGTCCCTTGTGTCAGGGAGGAGGGGAAACACTGTGACCCCAGTGGGTATTGGTCCAGTGTCAAGTTGTCCAGTGTAGTCCAGGTGAAGGACCCCAAATGACGGACAGGTAGGTTGTGGAGAAGGACAACCCAAGTGGGGGACAGTAAGAACAATCAAGGACAAAAGTAAAAAATAGTAATAGAACGGGTCGAGACCTTTATTCCTGAAAAGAGTCGAGTAACTGAGAGTGAAATGTAAGACGACCCTTCCTTCTCTCCCTCAGTACCGACCGCCAGTCCTCCTGGGGTGTCGTCCCTTCGACTTCTAAGTCCTTCGTTCTTCTCTCCTCGAATTAAAGAGGGACAACCACAATAGTCTGACTCTTTTCTCCTCCTTTATCCGATAGGAGGACCCCTGAGACATACGAACGACCTCGGACAGACACACGGGGGACCCTCCCGTCCTGGTGAGACGACGAGACTGGAGTAAAGGGTGGAGGACTTTACTGAACATCAGCACCTTACACCCCTAAAGGATCCATTCGTCCGACAAACAATCCAGCAAAGAAAAGAAAAAATTTTAAACATAAATAAATACCGACACGATCCAGAGACAACGACACGCCCGAGAAAAGATCCACGCCACTCACCCCCGACAGAGATCAACATCACTAACCTAAATGACACCACCGAACAGAACAACGTCTCGCACTCGAGATCCCATATGTCGTCAACGTCGAGGACCCGAGGTCCCGTGTCCGAGTCATCAACGTCACGTGACCGAATCGACAGGGCCCAGTACACCCTAGAAGGACCTCGTCTCTGTTCCTTAGTTTGACCTCAGAGGATGTAACCGTCTATCTTAGAAATGGTGAGTCGGTGGTGTCTCGAGACAAACCAACAAAAAATTAAAATACACGATACCATAAATAAGATTGTAAGTCGTAACGAACAAACCACTCCTAAAAGGGTGGTTTAAGGGGAGCACAGGGAAGAAATATTAACATAGAACAACAACAAGTCAGTGAGGCAACACAGACTGAGAAACTCTGGGGTACCTGACGTTATACGGTCCGAAGGGACAGGAAGTGGTAGAGGATCTTAAACGAGTTTGAGGACAGGTAACTTAACCACTACGGTAGGTTAGTAGAGTAGGAGACAGCAGGGGAAGAGGAGGACGGAAGTTAGAAAGGGTCGTAGTCCCAGAAAGGGTAACTCAGTCAAGAAGTGTAGTCCACTTATCAGAGTTAAACCGGATAGACCGGTGGTATAAGGAAGTGCGATAGTTACAGTCACCGGCACATCAACGGTTCCTCTGACTGTGGTGGAGAGGTCTTACCGAGTCAACTGTAAGAAACTGAGATATCAGTCTTAGTAAAGACAGTAGTGTCAGTTCTGAAGAAGAACTGAACGGTAGGGTGGAAAATGACCATAACTACCGAGTACAAATTTCGTATATAAACTTACTTCTTTCACCCGTGACTGTTGTACGTCGTTTAAGGAGTTTCCCTAACGGTATATCCTTTCCTGGACCACATCCGACCCCCTTCGTACTTCCCTAAATGACGTCAGTGATACCCGATTGAGGACTTCTTGAGAGGTCCTAGTCGGAACTGGGGTGTATTCAAATAAAGAACGAGTGTACTTCAACACGAGACGGTAGAACTTGTGAATGGAAGGTTCCTGTACAGTCTTCTTCACGTTCTCTTTAGACACATCTCCGAGAGTGACCTGGTCAGGATTCTCATCGTTAATATGGGGATAAGTATAAGGTCTGACGTTTCCCCCGGACCCTCCCACCAGACCGGTACATGTCGTCTTCCTGTATCCAGACCACCGTCCTCTGAAAAACCTATTGATACAGAGAGGTTCAGAATAAAGAACCCGACGACTTGCGTTTCTTGACCTGACCTTTCGGAAATCAAAGGAAGGAATAAGGAAAGAGATATTCGTAAGAGAGAACCATCCTCCTGACGAAAAGTTTTTAGACGATTAAAAGATGAGAGTCTACTCCAAGAGATTCGGTCGAGTTGGGTTTACACGACGTCGTCCACTGATTCACTGATTCACTTCAACGAGTCAGCACAGGCTTAGAAACGCTGGGCACCCTGACATCGGGTGGTTCGAGGAGGTAGGTACCCTAAGAGGTCCGTTCTTATGACCTCACCCAACGGTAAAGGAAGAGGTCCCCTAGGAGGGCTGGGTCCCTAGCTTGGGTCTAGAGGGTGTAACGTCCGTCTGCGAAAATTGGAGACGTGGTGGTCCCTTCGAGTCCTCGTCCACTTCTGATAACGTTTTCAAAAATCCAACCACGTTGAATAAAGATTAGTCATGTCTTTTTCTGAAGAAATGAGAAAAAAGGACTAATTTATTAGAGTGTAGTACGACGACGACGACAACGACGATTCAGCGAAGTCAGCACAGGCTGAGACGCTGGGGTGTGTAGGACTCAACAGTAATTAAGGAAGGGAATTAAAGATAGTTACCGGTAAATCCACAACGTTCGAGTAGGAACGTAAGTACTACCGATTACGTCAATTACCTTGTAAACATGACGGAGTCCCTGAGACGACTGACAAGAAGTGGGTGAAAAAGAATAATTATAACATCCTCACTTAATAGTGTCGTGGTTGAGAGACAAGTTACACGTTCTCAAAAGTCCGGTCAATTTTTTTATCAAATAACTAACACAAAAAACCATATTTCTTAATACTTTTACGACTTAGAAATTAGTAATTTTAAAATTTAATTTTTTCTAACAGTTCAAAAAGGATGTACCGAGGACCCAAAGGACGGTATAAATCCTTCCGAGAGGGTAGTACATAAAAAACTAGAATCGAACATTACGGGTTCGACTAAGACTCGAGGACGACACGAGATCCGTACGTCGACAGGTCGAAGAGTCATTGTAGACGCACTAGATGTGCTCCTACTACCTCGAGTCCTGTCCCCGCATGTGGATCTTCTAACAAGAGACATTGACGTAGATGCTGCCGGTTTAGTCACACACTGGAGTAAGAAGGAAACTTAAAAGAAAGGTGTCCTGGTTCAGTGACCCACACGGACGAGGAAGGTGACAATTTGAGAAGGTCCGTAACGTGTTTATTTTCTCAAGTGTCTTGTCCAAGGACATGACTCTTACAAACCTTTTAAAATACCTGAAAAAACCCTTCCGTAAAATCGTACGAAAAGAAAAAGATTTATTCCTTTTGTTTTACGGTCTTAATAATTAGATCCGCTCTAAGAGTGTGTTATACGTCTAAGGGAGAAAGTTGAAAAAGGAAAAGACGTCATCCTACCATCTCAAACCACTATCGTACTTATATTCAGACCTAGAGGAGACGTAGGACGGGGTACATCCACCGAGGATCACCGGGGACGGTGTAGGAGACACGGTACCGTGGTCCTGATAGAGGGTAACCGACGGGTGGGGGGGTGGTCCTCGGTGAGGGTAGAAGTTTCCACTGAAGCGGTCTTGTCTCTAACCCACGAAAGGAAAATCCCAGTGTACAAAACTCCATCCTTCGGACGTGATAAAACGTGATAAAATCCGTGTCTTTTTTTACACTCCCAGTTATAAAGTCTTCAAAAACCTTACTTTTAGAGGACAATTGTACGACACTATATTAGATGTCTGTGTAACGGAAAGCTCAGGTACGACGTTACCTCGTCCATAAGAGTACCGTCTTGGGAGTGCCACATTCTCGAGTTTCAAACCCAGGACAATCGAGACACGGGATTAGGATCTCGTGACGGACAGTGTACCACCCACCGGTTCTACATGATACCGTACTTACTGACTTCTCCCCACCCATTCTGGAGAGAGTGTCTTACACTCCAAGTCGTTCCACTGTGAACACTTCTCAGGTCGTAGAGGGACGTTCTCAGGTCGTAGTCGGACCCACCTCACGTAGACTCGTAGTGTCTTCCAACTACCTCTCTCCGGTGTCTCCAGTGTCCAGAGTACAGGTCTGAATAATAATAATAAAAAATTAACAGTGACTTTTAAGTTAAATGAAATTAAAAATTTTTGACTTCACATTAACTAAATGTTACAGTACGATCAAAGTTCGCATATCGTTTCACTAAGTCAGTATGTATCTATATAGTTAAATAAAATTAAAATTAAAAAGTATTGTATAACCATAAGAAAACTAAAAAAGTTGATAAATAAATTTAAAGAAAAAAACAACTTCATATCAACTGATTGTTAAAACATAAACAAAGTACATAAGTCGTATCACTAAGTCAATATATGTATATGTATGTATATATACACATATATATATATATGTGTCCATAGACTTTTTCTTATATATATATATCATATATAAGAAAGGAATGTATATATATATTATATATACACATATATATATTCCATAGACCTTTTCTTATATATATTATATTATATATATCATATGATATATATATGATATATATGATATATATATGATATACATGTGTATGATACATGATATATATGTGTATGATATATATATCATATGATATGATATATATATGATATATATCATATATAAGAAAAGGAATATACAATAATGTTTCATAACTCATATCCAGGACCACGGTATATGTCATCCAGACTCTGTAAAAATTACCTCTTCGAGAAGTCCGGGGAGCGTAAGTAGTAGAGCAAGGGATTAGAGAAGTGAGGGGACTATTTAGTCGGCGTGTTCCGACCCCTCTGGGGAGGAAGAGGAAAGAGATAGTCGACGTCTCGGGTAGACACAGTCGGGGAACATAGAGTGTATATGTGAGGAGAAAGGAATTGGTCTCCCCTAGTAAGTTCTCTTCAAGTCTTAAGTTCGAAATCTTGATCAAGGATCAGGGGGTGATAGTCACTACCCACACCCAATGTCTACCTTATTGACAGTCTAGTCGTGGGGAGGGGTGGGGTAACAATGTCACCTCTCTCCCTCTCAAGATATGACTTACACCTCTGAAGGTTTCCCCTAACTGACTACACTCACACACAGGTCGTGTGTCTTCTCGAGGTAGTTGTCGTTCGTCATTCATAATCCTAGTCCCAGGTCGACTAGGATTGCCCCAAGTCTCCTCCTTCCCTTCTGAAGGAGACGTGTGGAGGTTGGGGGATAGTTCGGATGTGCGGTACGTCATCAGTCTCATGTCTCTGAAGGTTTTACTTGTCCTAACACGGTGTTGAGAGGACCCCAGAATTGTGGAGATATCAATCAGACTTTAGGTCGGGTCACGTGAACCCGGGGAGTGAAGGGTAGTAGGACCCGATAGTGTACTCGGAACGGAAAAGAGGAGGGAAGTCGTGTGTAGGAAATGAGATTAGGGAAAGGACTTACCTGTGCGATAGGTAGGTGGGGTCGGGACGTCATAGTATCTTCTTGCATATAAAGTATTATGCTAAAAAAGTTCAAGTTTTCCCACTTTTCATTTATTATATGTAAAAATCCTTACGTATACAAAAATCATTTTTTATCTTTTCGTTTCATTTCCTTACTGTCGTTTCGGTTCGTAGGTCCTATAGTTTATCTTGCTTTCGTCGTCGGGTCCCTAAACCCGTCCACCGTCCACTTTACCACTCCCGTCTTTTACACGACTACTGACCACCCATTTAAGATGGGTAGAATACCCAATGTCTGTAACCCACATCCCCACTCTGCACGGACTCTGACGTCTCAATCCTTCTATGTGTAGACCCTGAGTTCGACTGTAAATAGACTGAGGTTCCGAGTAGTAAGTAAGACCCTTGACCTTTGGTCAGTAGTTATGTCGACGCGTATTCCTACTCAAGTAGACCCTATCTCACTTCTTACTCTGTTACCTCTGTCGCCCCAATCTTCCGTTCTTCCCACTAGTCGTGGATCCTACCTTGAAACCTCCCTGACCTCTCTATCCTTCCTCTGGACCCCTCAAACTCTTCAGGTACAACTCACTCATGTCTTTTCCCCACACCAATTATCACAACTTACCTCGTCTAGTATCCTGGTACCGATCTCTGACACTGAGAGACTAAGTAGACAACTTCACACTAGGGGTTATACTGATATAGACTTCCGTTCTAAAAACCTACATTAACCTTTAGTTGGGACTTATAAGTAACCTTCCTGACTACGACTTCGACTTTGAGGTTATGAAACCGGTGGACTACACTTCTCAGTTGAGTGACCTTTTATAGGACTATGACCGTTTCTAACTCCCGTCCTCCTCATCCCCCCGATGTCTCCTACTCTACCAACCTACCACAGTGACTGAGTTACCTGTACTCAAACTCGTTTGAGGTACTCTGTCACTTCCTGTCCCTTCGGATCGGACGACGTCAGGTATCCCAACGTTTCTCAGTCTGAGTCGACTTGCTGACTTGTTGTTACCGTTTCCAATGTACTCCAATATTCCACCTCGGGACTAAGTGATCCCGGCCATGGAATTTCTTCTCCTTTTCTGTCGTTTCGAGAGAAGTGGTATACTCACGTGTCGACCTTCTGTCGGTAAACGTCCGGTCTTTTTGGCGGGAGTGGTCTTTGGTTGGGACCCGTGTGGAACTAAAATCTGAACGTCGGAGGTCTTGATACTCTTCATGTGAAGACAACGAATTCGGGACGTAAACATCATAAACAATCCCGTCGGACTCGTCTGTTTAAGGTCCTTACCACCTTCATAGGGACCCCGTCTTTACCGGGTCTCGGAGGATAAACTCGAAGGTGACAGGGTTGTGAGTAAACACTTTGTTGAAAACACTGGACTACTCTCCGTTCGTCATACTTTCATGGGTCTGATGTAAGCGGTTTCGACAGGGACGACTGCCGACATGGACACGACTACACCGCTGGTACGAGGGTCTGGGAAGACCCACCACAGGGTCTTTGTCCAGAAGGGTCACCTCAAGACAGAATGAAAACTCTTGTTTACGATATGGCGAACCCCTACCTCGTGAAAGTCAGGAAGGTTTCGTACTCCGGTCACTTTGATGTTGTACCGGAAACATCGACTAGAAACGAAAACCTTCGTTCATTCATGTCACCCACAAACTCCAGTAATTGAAATCTTCTGTCCCGACCACACGTCTTCCACGAAACAAAATTTCCTACTCCCCACTTCTATGTACCCAAACTAAAGGAGGAGTTAGTTGTCGGAGAGACTCTCCGGTTTGACCTACACGGCGACACACAGGAGAACAAGAGTCTGGAACAGGCACCTCAAATACAAGGGAAGACTTACAGTTGTCTTTCTGGTGGTAGTATTGCCACGTCGTTCACCGTGGGGTGAGGATCGTTGTCTGTGACGTTCCACTCAAGTCAGAGAGGTTAGGCCGTCTCAAACCCTAACATTGGTGCACGGGACCACTTTTTCACCCCAGGAAGTCCCCACACCGTAGAACCGTAGGAAGTACGAGGAAAAAAAAAAAAAATTTTTTTTTTTTTTTTCCACGAAGTCAATTTCACCCTTCTTGTTTCCTGTAAATAAAGACTGGTCTATGTTTTCGAAAGTGTATACCTTTGTGATGGGGGAAGGAAAAAAACCTCAGATGAAAAGTTTGACTTTTATTTATAAAGGGAACTCTTAACTCGGAATTTCCCCCATTATCGTTTCGTTATAAAATAAACGTTCATTATCCGAAGTAAAAAATTTTGGACGGAACTTTTACGTAACTACAAAGCTCCTGGGAAATCAATATGAGAAACGGAGGGTAAGTAGACCCTAAACAACGAACAGAAACCTATACTGTAGGTATTATTGTGTGAGACCCGTAACGTCCATACTTATATGGAGGTGTACTATTTTTCTAGGTTAATAGTAGTTCCATAACAAGTTGTATTAACCGTAAAAGAAAAAGAATGTAAAATCATTTTATTTATTCACTACATACCGGTTGTGTAAGTCATCGACATGATAGAAAACTAATTAGGTTCACCAGTGAAAGATCTGGTAAGGTGTTTCCACCAAGCGTTGATTACTCGTCCGACGTCGAAACACAGACCGACAGAAGTCGAGAAAGGGGAGGGCTGCCCTACCTGAAACTCACGACAACGTCTGACTCGTCTACCGACCCGGCAAATAGGAGAGTCCGGGGAGCAAGGTCGGCTTTGGACGTGCGAAGTGGGGACCGACCCATTAGGGTTCAGGTCGATCTTCACTCCTGTCTTTACAAACGGCCCGGACTCGAGTAGACCAAACAAACGAGAGCTTCGGTCTGACCGGACAAAGAACACCCAGACACCCCTCCGACGTCACAGGAACTTCAAGACTAATTGAGAAGGAACTGACTCAGGGACCTCCGACGTCCGTTGGTGTGACCCCCTGTGACAGGACCGAGACGTAGGAGTGGGACGGTCTAGGGTGTGTGGTATCGTGTTCATGTTGTGACACGGTG
Source organism: Capra ibex (assembly GCA_006410555.1). NCBI lineage: Eukaryota > Metazoa > Chordata > Mammalia > Artiodactyla > Bovidae > Capra > Capra ibex. The sequence continues at coordinate 62,509,041 of SJYO01046538.1, read as the reverse complement.
TGTGTGTATGCGTAATGTGAGATGTATAGTATAGTGTACACGTAGTGTGGTTTGGGGTACATGTTTGTGACACGTGTGTACGTGTGTGTCTTGTGGTGTGTGTGTGTGTGTGTGTAGTGTGTGTGGGATGCATAGTGTGGTGTGGGTAGAGTGGTTTGGTGTACATGTTTGTGACACGGTGTGTGTGTATACGTAATGTGGGATGTATAGTATAGTGTGTACGTAGTGTGGTTCGGGGTACATGTTTGTGACACGTGTGTATGTGTGTGTCGTGTGTGTGTGTGTGTGTAGTGTGTGTGGGATGTATAGTGTGATGTGTGTAGAGTGGTTTGGTGTACATGTTTGTGACACGGTGAGTGTGTATACGTAATGTGGGATGTATAGTATAGTGTGTGTGTAGTGTGGTCTGGTGTACATGTTTGTGATACGGTGTACACGTGCGTCTCGTGTGGGATGTGTAGTGTGGTGTGTGTATGTGTGTGTAGTGTGGTTTAGTGTACATGTTTACGACACGGTGTACACGTGTGTGTCGTGTGGTGTGTGTGTGTGTGTGTGGTGTGTGTGGGATGTATAGTGTGGTATGTGTGTAGTGTGGTCTGGTGTACATGTTTGTGACACGGTGTGTGTGTATGCGTAATGTGGTTTGGGGTACATGTGACACGTGTGTATGTGTGTGTCGTGTGGTGTGTGTGTGTAGTGTGTGTGGGATGTATAGTGTGGTGTGTGTGTAGTGTGGTCTGGTGTACATGTTTGTGATACGGTGTACACGTGCGTCTCGTGTGGGATGTGTAGTGTGGTGTGTGTATGTGTGTGTAGTGTGGTTTAGTGTACATGTTTACGACACGGTGTACACGTGTGTGTCGTGTGGTGTGTGTGTGTGTGTAGTGTGTGTCGGATGTATAGTGTGGTGTGTGTAGAGTGGTTTGGTGTACATGTTTGTGACACGGTGTGTGTGTATACGTAATGTGGGATGTATAGTATAGTGTGTACGTACTGTGGTTTGGGGTACATGTGACACGGGTGTATGTGTGTGTCGTGTGGTGTGTGTGTGTGTGTGTGTGTGTGGTTTAGTGTATATGTTTGTGACACGGTGTACACGTGCGTGTCGTGTGGGATGTGTAACGTGGTGTGTGTATGTGTGTGTAGTGTGGCTTAGTGTACATGTTTGTAACACGTGTGTACATGTGTGTCGTGTGGTGTGTGTGTGTATGTGTGTGTAGTGTGACTTAGTGCATATGTTTGTGACACGGTGTACACGTGTGTATCGTGTGGTGTGTGTGTGTGTGTAGTGTGTGTGGGATGTATAGTGTGGTGTGTGTGTAGTGTGGTCTGGTGTACATGTTTGTGATACGGTGTACACGTGCGTGTCGTGTGGGATGTGTAGTGTGGTGTGTGTATGTGTGTGTAGTGTGTGTAGAAGGTATAGTATGACGTATGTGTGTGGTATGGTACGAGTGCGAGTGTGTGTATGTGTAGTGTGTGTTTGTGTGGGGGTGTGAGGTGCATGTGGTCGCATGTGTACGGTACGGTATACGTGTACTCGTGTGACGTATGTGGCATTGTGGTGTGTGGTATATGTTTGTGTGTGGGGGGGTGAGGGGAGGAGGTTGTGGGCTGTACGGGTGTAGACTCCAGGTCGGTGACAAAAGAATCGTAGAAGGGACTAGGAATGGTACTTTCCCTAAGGACTTCGCTTCGGACACTCCAAAGGAGGAGTCCTTCCCGGGTAGGCTCGTGTGACTCTTACTCCCTACACAGTCAGAGGAGAAGACCGGTCAGTAAGTAAGGGATGTAAGGACGGAAGGTACTACGTGGTCCTCGAGAAGGCTCAAAAGGTTCCTTCACCCCCACCTTACTCCTACCCCTCTCATCCGTGTCGGGACAAAGGTTCCCCGAACCCCAGACCCATTCCCCCTACGACTCTTGTACAGTCGCTCCCCCTGTCAGTGTCGGTACTTGTGTCCCTGCTCACTTCTGGACCCTGGGACTTCGTCCTCGACGCACCCCTCTCAACCACCGTTCTCCTTGCGATTAGGCACTGACACGGGCGACGTCTCCCGTCTCCCACCGACCTTCCCGCCGTCACTCTTGTTACGCCACACAGACCCTACACCTCCGGACTCCCGACCAGTCATCTCACACTCTTCAGGTCCCCAGCACATACGTTTGTAAGGAAGGGACCCACATCACCACCACTGTTCCATACCTCCCACACGGACCTTCGTGACCTTCCTCGTCCTTTCAGCCCCTACGACCTGGGGTCTCCTCTCCTCGGGTGGTACCCCTACCTCCCTACCGGCCTTCTCGCTCGTTCCTTCCCCTGACGACCCAGACAGGTCCCTGTTCGTTGACACCTTCTATGTCAGTCCCAGTACGAGACGAAAAGTAAAGAGAAAAGATTTGAAAACGAAACTTTATTAAAACCTAAAGGTCTTATCGACGTTCCTATTTTAAACGCATATGTCAGGTGCACTAAAGGAAAACACAATTGTAGAATGTTTTGGTCTCAGGTAACCAGTTTTGACTCTTTGTAACCAGGTTCGACTCTTTGTTAGCAACCATTTTATGACGACTAATTTGGTGTCTTGGGGAAAAGGTGACTCTGAGTTAGGTCCCGGGGTCCCATGCAATTCTACAGGACAGAGGAACCAAGGGAGGTCAGACACTACTAGGGAGGCACTTAGGAATAGAAAATATTAAAACTATGTAAAACTTCTGACGGTCGGTCAATAAAACATCTTAAAGGGGGGGGGCGAGTGGTTCAAACTACGAAAAGGTTCTAATGTAACATCAATCCCTAAAGACACGCCTTATAGTGCTCGACGACATGCCAAGAGTAGTAGTCCGGTGCATCCCGGACGCCATCAAAGGAAAGACCACTACGAGGGGACCCAGACAACCAATTCAGTCACAGTCGGTCCAGAGAGTTGACAGTTTGCTGACAAAAAGGAAAAGGCATAAAAAGAATGTTCTCTCAGTGAGTCAGGTCGGGTCCGAGGTCTCCTCTCTTCACGATTCAAGACCTCCATGTTCGCAGGGTCTTAAACACCCCAATACAATTTAAGTGGTGTCATTGGTCTTTCACAACAGGTGTCATAAAAATAATAATAATAATCAATCCTCTAACGGAAAGGAAGATATGCTTCCACTGTAAAAATAAGTATTATGAAAACCGTCAGAGTCCCTTCTGCAGACCGGGTAAGTCTATCTCTTTATCTTGACGAGTGCTTATCGACACCTTATGATATGACATGTTTCCGGGTCTCCCCGAACGCGAGTTCTGTCTTCCGACTGGTATGAGTCCGGAGGGGAGAGAGGAGAGCGAGGTGATTTTACTGTCCTTTCCTTTCCTTTGGGATAGTGGAGTATGTCTTTTTCTCTCGTCCAACTTCGGTCCCTAATTCACAGGAGTGTGTACAACACCACTGAGTCGACTCACCCATGGCTGTTTTTCACCAACAGAAAGACCGGTGGGATGTCCCTTCTCGGTTCGTCAGATTTCCGGTTACCCCGTGTCCCGACCTCCCCGACCTCCTGACCTCCCCGACGTCCTCGACCTCCCCGACCTCCCTGACCCCCTTGACCTCCCCGACCCCCGACGTCCCCGACCTACTGACCTCCCCGACGTCCTCGACCTCCCCGACCTCCCTGATCCCCCTGACCTCCNACCCATGGCTGTTTTTCACCAACAGAAAGACCGGTGGGATGTCCCTTCTCGGTTCGTCAGATTTCCGGTTACCCCGTGTCCCGACCTCCCCGCTCTCCTGACCTCCCCGACGTCCTCGACCTCCCCGACCTCCCTGACCCCCTTGACCTCCCCGACCCCCGACCTCCCTGACGTCCTCGACCTCCCCGACGTCCTCGACCTCCCCGACCTCCCTGACTCTCCTGACCTCCCCGACGTCCTCGACCTCCCCGACCTCCCCGACCCCCTTGACCTCCCCGACCCCTGACCTCCCCGCCTCCCTCAACCTTGTCGGATGTCGTCCCCACCCCACTCGTAGATGTGTCTCTCGGAGATCGTAGAGTACAAGGAGAGGGTCAGACACGTCTCTCCCCAATGAGACCGGTGATAGTGCGTTTACTCCTCCATAAATAAAGGACCCCGACGGTATTGTCCCGGTGTCTCGTCCGTCGACTCTTGTTGTCTTTACACGAAAAAGTGTTGAGTCCTCTGGTTTACTACTGTAACACACAACCGCCCCAGTCCTAGGGAGGGNTAGAGTACAAGGAGAGGGTCAGACACGGCTCTCCCCAATGAGACCGGTGATAGTGGGTTTACTCCTCCATAAATAAAGGACCCCGACGGTATTGTCCCGGTGTCTCGTCCGTCGACTCTTGTTGTCTTTACACGAAAAAGTGTTGAGTCCTCTGGTTTACTACTGTAACACACAACCGCCCCAGTCCTAGGGAGGGTTCCGTGTCCTTCTTAGACAGGGTCCGGAGAGAGGTTGACGACCATCAAGGAACCGAACACCGTCGTATTGAGGTTTGAAGTGTCCCGTAAAAGGAGTACTCGTTACAGACACGGTTTCAAAAATATTCTTGTAATCAGTATGTCTTAACCCCGGGTAGAATTGAGGGGTAAAATTGATTAACGTAAGCGTTCCTCTGACAGAGGTTTATCGCAGTGTAGGACTCCAAAACCCCAAATCCTGAAGTTGTACACTTAAACGCCCTGTGTGTTGAGTCGAATATTACACCACCTCGCAAATGGTCGACTTTCATGCCTCTCAGGGGCACAGTCCCTGTCGTCTGGATCGTCTCCCGACCTCTCGAGATACTCCGACTGTAACTCACTTATGGTCGGATGTCCTGAGACGCAGGAGGCGAAGGAAAGGACCAAACGAAAGTGTCTCTCTCGTCGGTCCGGGTGCACACGAGTGGACCCCTCTTCCACTCTGTAAGAGTCTGTTTTACAGTGGTGTATAACCTGACACTCACAAAGAGTCAACGTAGACCTAGTAGAGTGCCGTAGTCAGACGTTCGGGGGACAACTCGAGGGTAGAAGGGTTTAGTGTAGGTCGTGAAATTACGAAAGGAGACTCTATACTTGTCTCTCGGTTCGTAGTGTCTATAACCTCTCTCTAACAGGTGTAGCTTCGGACTCTGTCTCTCTTTTTGGTCTTTCGTTTATACGTCTTCTTTTTTAATGGTCCCTCGATTTTCTCCCGATTTCTTATTCTCAATTATAAGAATATTTAATTTCTACCTCAACGTAGGTATCTAATTTTTTTGTCGTACGATACTTTTTTATTAATGATTGATGACCAGATGATTCCCTTCCATCTTATATCGATAAAATCTGTACTTTCGTTCTGGATAGATAGACGTGTAGGTGGAGAGAAGATGACTAGTTAGTTAACAGTTGGATAGGTAGGTAGGTAGGTAGTAGGTCTTTCGGTCAGTAATGGATAGACGAGTGGAGAGATATATCAGACAAGGACTGGGTCTCCAGTGTAGACCCAGGGGACATAACATCCGTCTAAGAAATGGTAGACTTAATGGTACCTTCGATATAATAGATAGATGAGTAGATAGATATATTAGACAAGTAGATAGTATATAGAGACATAGATATTAGATAATAGATAGATAGAAAAGTAGATAGAAGGGGACTTGAGACAGAAACTTTTAATGACCTATTACGTGAAGTCATTTTATTCCTTCTTTTGGCCTACTTTACCTTAAGAACTTTGTCTCCTGGGGTTTGTCCTCTCTTCACCCCTTCAGAGTTTTCAGAGATCCTCTTTTTTTGAGACTTATGACCCTTTTCAAAAGTTCATAAATTGTGTACACAAGTTTGAGAATTTTTGAAAACGATTCTTCATGAACCTTGTAATTCGTTCACTTTTGTATTCTGTTAAAAATCAAAGACCCTTTTTTGGGTATTTCCAACACACTCTTCACTCCGTGAGAGTGAGGTACGCACCCCTTGTAAACATGGGGTACATCTATTTCATTTGAGACAACCCTCCCCTCCTGGACCCCTCCACCGTGTACCCCCACTATCTCTCTTACTCAAGAGTGGAAGGAATCAATTATGTTATGAGATAACTAATTAGTTCTTTATCGTCCTAACATGCAGTGTATTTTTATACCTTTATTTGTAGTCTTTTTTTAGAAACCTTCAACTTTTGCGGAAGGAGATTCGTCAGCATCGGAAAATCCGTGATCCGGGTTGGAAAAATAAAAAAATTATTTTCGATGAATCTTGTGAAACTAAAGTGAGACACCTACATGAAACGATTTTTATCTCTGCACTAAAATATCGTCTTTCCGCTCAGCTTTTTACACATGTGTGTCGAGGGTCTCCGAATCTGTGTCACTTTCCAAAGACCGTCCTAAGACACAACGGAAAAAGAATCACTCCGTCCGGCTATCTCGACATATAAATACGACGGTCTTGGTCCTCCTTCGGGAAGAACGAGGAACCCCGGTAAGATGAGGTAGACAGTGGGAGAGAAATTTTTACGAAAACACTGTCCTACGAATGTCAAGATCGTGGAACGGGACTAGTAAGGACTACACTCAGTGTTAAAACGGCAAGGGACGTCCCCGCCCGCCGAGTCTTCCGGACCCTCGGGAACAGTCTCCCACTCTTTCTTTTGTCGTCGAGAGACAATCAAGACTATCTCGACGGTAAGAGGTGACTCCTTGAATAACCATTCTCTAACGTCCGACAATCTTTTGGGTCCAGTACTTGAGAAACCGGTAATCAAAGCTATAGATGACTCTCTGAGGATCAAAGTAGTCGGGGGGGTAGGGTTGGAGGTGCTAACACGTAGAATCTCAGATATGGGACATAAAACGAGTGTGACCCGAAGAACCTTGTCGAAAGAGGTGTAGGAGGAAGAACCATAAGAGTAGTACTACAGGAAATTGAGAGGAGGGTATTCTCGTCTCGGTTACGGACACGTCCCCTCTCCCTAGAAATACCGTTGTACCCAGACGTCGGGGGTCGGGTGTTTGACGGGGTAGGGTTTGAACGGAACCTTTCTCCCCTCTGGGTACTGTGTGTACCCTCGGCGAAACCCCTCTTTCTCATATACCTTCTACTTACAACTACGACCAGCCACTCTCCCATTGTGCGTCCTTCCGGTCCCCAGAGGTTTACCTCCTTTGTCCGACATTCCCAGTCTGTGAAAATTTAGAGAGAACATCCACAGTCCTCCTTTATTTTGATGATCACAAGATAAAAAAATGGAAGAGGTATGTTTAAATTGTTGACAACAAGTACCCCAAGAGTCTCGTGCTTATGACTTCACCAAACGGTAAGGGAAGAGGTCACCTGGTGTAAAACAGTCTTGAGAGGTGGTACTGGACAGGAAGAACCCGTCGGGATATGACGTACCGAGTATCAAAGTAACTCAATCTGTTCCGATACCAGGTACACTAGTCTAATCAATCAAAAGACACTAACACCATAAGTCAGACAGACGGGAGACTACCTCTTCCTATTCTCCGAATACCTTCGAAGGACTACCCTCTCTGACTGACTCCCCCTTTGACCCAGAACAAGACTACCCGCCCCGGTACGAGTCATTTAGAAATTAGGTTAAAAGACGACTACCCATCCCGACACAAGGGGAGGAACAATAAATGGACCCCGGTTTGATACCACCTCCATTACTTCTATTGCCACTAGAGGAAGTTTTCCAGGGTACGTGCGTGACGATGTGAGTCACGGGTGTTGGGACGTCGTCCGGTGGTGGGTGGGTGCGGAGGTGACCTCTGAAGACCTGTGAGTACCCGTTCAGACCCAGTCAGAGAACACTCCAGTGACGAGGAAAGAGGACCCAGGACCACACGTGTTGCAAGACCCACACAGGAGGAAGGTCGTCAGTACGTACTTACACTCTCAACCTGATATTTCTTTCGACTTAGTATCGTTTTTGGGAGAAGGTTGTTGTGTTCTCTTCTGAGATGTGTACCTGTAGTGGTTTACCAGTTATGACTTTAGTCTAACTATTATAAGAAACGTCGGTTTCTGCCTCTTTGAGATATGTCAGTCGTTTTTGTTCTGGCCCTCGACTGACACCGAGTCTAGTACTTGAGGAATAACGATTTAAGTCTGAATTTAACTTCTTTCATCCCTTTTACTAATCTGGTAAGTCCATACTGGATTCAGTTTAGGGAATGCTAATATGTCACCTTCACTCTTTATCTAAGTTCCCTAATCTACACTATCTCACGGACTACTTGATACCTACCTTCAAACACTGTAACATGTCCTCCGTCTCTAGTTCTGGTAGGACTTCTTTTTCTTCACGTTTTTCCGTGTTACCAACTGACTCCTCCGGAATGTTTATCGACACTTTTCTTCTCTTGGATTTCCGTTTCCTCTTTTCCTTTCTAATATGGGTATACTTACGTCTGAAGGTTTCTTATCGATCCTCTCTATTCTTTCGGAAGGAGTCACTAATCACGTTTCTTTATCTCCTTTGTTATCTTGCCCTGTCTGATCACTAGAGAAGTTCTTTTAATCTCTGTAGTTCCTTTGTAAAGTACGTTTCTACCCGTGTTATTTCCTGTCTTTACCATACCTGGATTGTCTTCGTCTTCTATAGTTCTTCTCCACCGTTCTTATGTCTCTTCTTGATATGTTGTTTTTCTAGAATTACTGGGTGTATTGCTACTACCACACTCGTGAGTGGATCTCGGTCTGTAGGACCTCACACTTCAGTTCACCCGGAAGCCTTCGTAGTGGTGCTTGTTTCGATCACCTCCACTACCTTAACGTCAACTCGACAAAGTTTAGGATTTTCTACTACGACACTTTCACACCGTGAGTTATACGATCGTTTTAACCTTTTGAGTCGTCACCGGTGTCCTGATCTTTTCCAGTTAAAAGTAAGGTTACGGTTCCTTTCCGTTACGGTTTCTTACGAGTTTGATGGTGTGTTAAGGTGAGTAGAGTGTGCGATAATTTCATTACGAGATTTAAGAGGTTCGGTCCGAAGTTGTCATACACTTGACACTTTAAGGTCTACAAGTTCGACCTAAATCTTTTCCGTCTCCTTGGTCTCTAGTTTAACTGTTGTAGACAACCTAGTAGTTTTTTCGTTCTCCAAGGTTTTTTTGTAGATGAAGACGAAATAACTGATACGGTTTCGGAAATTGACACACCTAGTGTTGTTTGACGCCTTTTAAGAAGTTCTCTACCTTATGGTCTGGTAGACTGGACGGAGGACTCTTTACGTCCAGTCCTTTGTTGTCAATCTTGAGTTGAACCTTGTTATCTGACCAAGGTTTAACCCTCTCCTCATGTAGTTCCGACATATAACAGTGACACGAATAGATTGAATATACGTCGCAAGTAGTACTCTTTACGACCCGACCTATTTCGTGTTCGACCTTAGTTCTACCGACCCTCTTTATCATTATTGGAGTCTATACGTCTACTGTGGTGGGAATACCGTCTTTCACTTCTTCTTGATTTCTCAGAAAACTACGTTCACTTTCTCCTCTCACTTTTTCAACCGAATTTTGAGTTGTAAGTCTTTTGATTCTAGTACCGTAGACCAGGGTAGTGAAGTACCGTTTATCTACCCCTTTATCAGTTTCTGAAATAAAAAGACCCGAGGTTTTAGTGACGTCTACCACTAACGTCGGTACTTTAATTTTCTACGAATGAGGAACCTTCCTTTCAATACTGGTTGGATCTGACGTATAATTTTTCGTCTCTGTAACAGCTGTTTCCAGGTAGATCAGTTACGATACCAAAAAGGTCATCAGTACATACCTACACTCTCAACCTGATATTTCTTTCGACTCACAGCTTCTGAAACAAAAACTTGACACCACAGCCTCCTCTGAAAACTCTCAGGGAATCTGACGTTCCTCTAGGTTGATCAGGTAGGATTTCCTTTAGTCAGGACTTATAAGTAACCTTCCTGACTACAACTTCGACTTTGAGGTTATGAAACCGGTGGACTACGCTTCTTTACTGAGTAAACTTTTCTGGGACTATGACGCTTTCTAACTTCCGACCTCCTCTTCCCCTGCTGTCTCCTACTCTACCAACCTACCGTAGTAGTCGAGTTACCTGTACTCAGACTCATTCGAGGCCCTTAACTACTACCTGTCCCTTCGGACCGTACGACGTCAGGTACCCCAGTGTCTCTCACCTTGTGTTGACTCGGTGACTTGTACGTTTAAATTTTTCTTCAAAGAAAATTTTAAGAAACAACGGTACTCCTGTGGACCAAGATGGACTTGAATTAAAATGAATTTGGAACTCGATTGGTTACGCAAAAAGAATACTTTTACAAACAGATTTCGATACAATTACTTGATACACAAATGGAATCTCAGACAGAAATTCATCCAAGACGGATTTTGAGTCTGTCCTGAACTGTTTGGACATATAAAATGAGTATGTAACAAGAGAATTAGACACAATTACTTTGATATATAAATGCGTCTTTGGACGGAAAGAAGTTCTAAGTACAGTTAACAAAATACCGGACCCTACTGGTCACGGTTACAATAGAGTTTTGTGTACGACACCTACTCCCGGACCACGGTGAAACTCAAAACTATGTAGAGGAAAGATATTAATTGTCGAACGATCATGGATATATTGTAGGTCGATTTCAGATCGTTCCCCCATGTGAAAGACGGGAGAAGACTACAGATACAGTCTTTGAAAGAGGTAGAGAAAATATGAAACTATTTTGAAATAATGTGTTTTCGAGACTTGCTAGTTCAGTGACCGGGACCTGACTTTAAAAGAGGAAACCTCCGGTTCTTAGGGTCACAGAAAACACCAAGTCGTTGTTGGAAAGTAACCAACCTCATCGTTCTGACCTACGAGTACGAGTCCGACCTCCTTAACTGATCCAGGTCTCGGTAGTAACGTCGGTTGGTCCACTCCCCAGTCATTCCTTAGGACTATGGAGAAGATGGTCGTTACTCACGTAAAAAGGACACTAAAGACACAAGACCGAGGAATTCCCAAACCCCTAAGGTCTAGGACCGGTGGAAAGGAGGAAAAGTCTCCGTTGATCACCGGTTGCGTGAACCGAGAATGGTCTCATTGAGACCCTACCCTTCTCATTCCTACCCCGTCTCGGATTCTTGTAATTTACTACCTTGAAATCGGTTTCACTTGTTAAAGAAACTTACCGGAAAGTCTCGTGAGCACATATCTCAAGAACACACGTCTGGTACAACATAGTTTATTTTATTTAGGGTCTGAAAACTTTGTAAGTCTAAAAGGTTTAAGTTCGGATAAATCACTCACTTTTATTATTGTGTTTTGTAAGAATTTCCGACATCTCAGACACCCCCCAACCGATGAGATCGTCCAATCTCCCTTATGTACCCTGTACCCCAGGGTCCTTCCCTCGACTGTCTTCCATACCCATGTCGGATACCCGTCCCATCTTACAGGTCCCAAAGACCTGACTATCACTACACCCGTCGAGACACGGGTGGGGACTGAAGGTGAATGGAAGTCGAAAGTACCTGTGAAGACCAGGTCGGGATCAGTCGACACAAACTCGTCTCTAAACAGTCACACTCTCACACCCGGGGTGTTCATGGACCAGTTCTCTTCGGATTCAAGTCTCTCGGTGGGGAAGTTTTTCGGACTCCAAACCTTTCACTCGAAACCCTCTTCACCTAGTCTCACTCGTGATCTTCCACCACCTCGTACGGGTGAGACGTTCCGTCTGAGTTCTATCGGGTTTTCTCTCACTTTTCACTTTCACTTCAGCGAGTCAGTACAGACTGAGAAACGTCAGGGTACCTGACATCGGATAATCCGCAGAGGTAGGTACCCTAAAAGATCCGTTCTCACGACCTCACCTAACGGTAAAGGAAGAGGTCCCCTAGAAACGTTGGGTCCTTACCCTGGGTCTAGAGGGCGTAACGTCCGTCTGCGAAATCGTAGACTCGGTGGTCCCTTCGACTCTACGGGTCTGTTAAGGGGTTTCAAGGGTGAACAAGTAGAGGTTGGTAACCACTTCTAGACAAAGTAGTTCCACGTGATATTCTTCGACTCGGACTTCTTTTAGTATATACCTTCGAGTACATGCTCGACCTCGAGAGTAACCTCTCTTCACCGGGTACGAGTCTTTCATAAGGACCATTGACCTCGAGTGAGACCCCTTTTTCCTTGGTATCTTGATACGTATTTCCTACGAGTATCCTGGACTTAAGTGTCACCTCTTCTTCGACCCTTTTATTTATCAGTCCTCTAGTGGTTAATCTGGAGAGTTTGAAGACCGGTGTAGACTCGAACGTCTCTTGAGACCCACACAGGTGTCTCCACGTGACCACCCCTCCAGTACCTTCGTAGACGAAGACACGTCGGTGGTGCGACCTCGTCACCTATAGACCACCAGGAGACCCCGACGGTCTATATTTGGGTTCTTTCCATTCTGAAAAGAGGTAGACAGATGGTCTCAACACACGACGGGAACCGAAGGGCCTATAGTCTGGTTCCTTGTGAACACCGGTCAAGAACGGTTTGGTACGTCCCTTCACATTAGACGCTATATTCGGAGGTTGAACTGGTTCGATTCGTGTTTCGTCGAGTCGTAGTACCGTGAGTCACATCCTCCGACCCGAACCACGGTCAGAAGGGAACGTCCGGTACGTCAGAAGGACGGAACAGGAAGTGACCGTAAACGACAAACGTGTCACTTGTCCCCACATTCGATCTTACTGTCGGAGGGTCTTGAACAGAGACTGAGGATGTGGTAATCTGACAACGAGGACTCATAGGAAACCCCGGTAAGGAACTCTCTACTCCGGTTTCACACCCACAGGAAGAGGAGAGTACACAGTGGTGACCACCCCCACCGACCCGACACATCTACAGAGACCGTCCAGATGTAATTACACTGACGGTGGGACCTCCCAGTGGTCCGGTTTTGAGATTCCGAGACTTTTATGTTTAGGTCGGTTCTCTCTTTCCACGGGGTCACTGTGTCCGGTTGGGAAACCTTACAAAGGGTTGAAAAAGTGAGCTCCCCACTTCTGAGGGTCCTTTCTGTCTTGGTCGACGGTTCACAAACATATCCGTCATTCCCGTCCCCGGACCCCCGGAACCACAAATACCTTCTCTCCGACCCCTTTCCTCTAGTCCCCAACGGTATTTGAAGTCCGAAGGCTAGATTTCCTTTAAACAACATGACCACTCCAGTTGTCCACTCGAAACTAGTGTTCGTATCTGAGATTCTAACAACAGATGTTTTCGCTGACTAAGTAATGTAGGTCCAGAGAGTACGGTTGTTCCCAGTTTGACTCGTCCCAACCTCTTCCCTCCTCTCGTCGGAATCGTGTCTTCAGTCACGAGTCGGAAGACGACGTACATACACTAAAGACGTCACGAAGAGACCCTACTCACTGGAGACTTAAACAAGTACTTAAACATTGTGACCGGACTGAATACTGTAACCAAACAAACGACTTTATCAGTGAAGAAAAAACGGGAGGAACCCCTTTTTTCTCGACCCACCTTCGTTCCGAATCCACAGTGGTATAGACCGGTAATTCAGAACGAAGGACCCTACCTCTTTTGACCTCTTTTACTCTCCTTAAGAATCCTTTCCCACTCCCGGTCCGTGGATGGCAACCAGTGTCTATACGGTAACATCTTTACGGGTAGACAAGAGTAGGAAAGAAGGGACTTCCGAAAGACCCCAAGTGTGGGGTGGACGACATGTTTTATCCCCGTCAATTGGGGGACCCTCGACAAAAATATGTGTGAAGGACAGGGACCGTCAGTAGGGTACACCAAAGGAAAGAAACAAACAGACACCACAGTGACGGGTCCTTCCCACGGGTCTCTGTGTCTCACCTACAAGTAGAACCTTCAGTACTTTTTTTAAAAGGAGATCCATAGAGTCGTGGGTCCTGGAGAGACGGAGAGCCCTTAGTCCTAGATAGAGTTCTAATGAAGAAAAAGACAATGACTTGAGAATATTGAAAGTCACGTCAATTCATGTATAATGCCTGAGGAAACATCCGTCTCCCAGACACTTCAATCCAGACTGACTCAACCCGTATCTGACCATGATTAGATGGTGTTCCGTGACGACGTCAAGTAAGTCAGTAAGTGACTTCGTTACAAAGAAAGGACAGATTATATGTAGTCTTTAAGAGAACCTCTTTTTCCGGTACTCGGCTAAGGACGGGACTGTCTTATACACCAGGTAATGTCATCGGTCAGACACTCTGATCGTCCGTATCCTGGAGTATTACTCGAGACCCGAGGATTCTACGACCACCCTTGTAGGAAGATCTCCGACCACTCTACCCGTCCCTCAAAGGGTCCCTCCTCGACTCCCTCCTCTCCGATCCGATCCGTCTCCTTACCAAAGAGGTTCCGGGCACCATTCCTGGTTCCTCAGGTAAAGTCGGTTCACATCTCATACTCCCCCAAGACCCTCCCCTTCTTCGTCCTCTGTGTGTGTCTCCGACACTCCTGGGTCAGTGAATTTCTACCACTCCAGTGTTGATTCCCGGTCCTCATGGGAATTTCATCGTACCATTCTAAAAACAGAATTTTTCGACCAAGAACTGGTAGACGAGGGTCGGATTGAAACTCCGAGTCAGGGACGGGAACGACGGGTGTGTCGGTTCGTCCTCAAGAAACTGGAACATGTGACAGGACGAAACCAATGTGAGAAGGGAAACGAACCTCACTTTGGGTAAGTAGGAAACACGTCAGAAAAGACTAGGTAGGTAAGATGGGTGTTTTAAACCCCGAGAGTACCTGGGGTATGTGGATGGGTTCTGGTAAACACCTTGACCTGAATGGGTTCTGGTATACCGACGGAAAATCCCGGTGACAAACCTGAGTGGAAAGGACATAGGACCGGTTCGCCTAGTGTCCCTGGATTCGTCCATACAATCCTTTTTAATAGGTCTTAAATCTATTCCGGTTCTCGTACCGACATAAAAGCAAGTCACAGTACGACTCCGAAACAAATTAATTGGATTTCTTCTAATAAAGAGAAAACAACAATGACAGATCAGAGATTCAACATAGACTGAGAAAAACTGGGATTATCTGACGTCGGGTAGTCCGAGGAGCCAGGAGGTACTAGAAGGCCTCAAACGAGTTTAAGTACAGGTGACTCAGTCACTACGATAGATTGGTAGAGTAGGAGACGACGGGGGAAGAGGAAAACGGAAGTCAGAAAAGGTCGTAGTCGCAGAAAAGGTCACTCAACCGAGAAACGGTCTCATAACCTCGAAGTCGAACTCGTAGTCAGGAAGGTTACTTATAAGTCCCAACTAAAGGAAATCCTAACTGACCAACCTAGAGGAACGTCAGGTTCCCTAAGAGTTCTCAGAAGAGGTCGTGGTGTCAAACTTTTGTAGTTAAGAAGGTATGAGTCGGAAGAAATACCAGGTTGAGAGTGTAGGGATGTACTAATGATCTTTTTGACATCGAAATGATATACCTGGAAACAGTCGTTTCACTATAGAGACGAAAATTTATGTGACAGATCCAAACAGTATCTAGAAAATTAAAGTATCGACGTCAGTGGTTGACGTCACTAAAACCTCGGGTTATTTTATTTTATATATACGAAGGTGAAAAGGGGAAAGACAAACGGTACTTCACCACCCTAGTCCACGGTACTAGAATCAAAAAATTACAACTCGAAGTTCCAACGAAAAAGTGAGAGGAAAAATTGGAAGTAGTTCTCCGAGAAATCAAGGAGAAGGGAAATACGGTAATGTCACCATAGTAGACGAACAGACTCCAACAATTATAAAGAGGGTTGTTAGAACTAAGGACGGACACAAAGTAGGTCGGGTCTTAAAGTGTACTATATGAGACTTATATTCAACTTATTCGTCCCATTGTTACATGTCTAAAAACATGAGGAAAGGGTTAAAACTTGGTACCGTCATTGGGTCAACAAGCTACATTGTAAGATTGACAATGAAGAACTGGTATATGTCCAAAGAGTCCTCGGTCTTATGTTACACTACACCATAAGGGTAGAGAAGTGTCAAACGACACTAGGTGTGATCTTGACACGATAGTTGTGTGTGGACAAATCGGGAACTATACGCAGATTACGGTATACAGTTTGACTGTCATAGAATTCACATAACCTAATTTATTTTATATGAGAGTTTTACCCAAAGTAGATAAACAAAGATTAAAAGTTACACCGATGATCTTTTTGAATTTAATGTGTGGACTGAGTACGACGTATGATAATCTATCGTGAAGAGATCTTCTGTTCAGTTAACAGACTGAAATAACAAACGAGAAGAATTACTTCTCGAGCTTGACACTTTATGTATAATTGAACATCTACCAATGACCATCTCTAAGTTTACTAAAGGCGGATCATCCTCTCCATCAAAGACAAAATAATGGGACACCATATAGATGGGCTAAACAG
Source organism: Capra ibex (assembly GCA_006410555.1). NCBI lineage: Eukaryota > Metazoa > Chordata > Mammalia > Artiodactyla > Bovidae > Capra > Capra ibex. The sequence goes on along the minus strand of SJYO01046538.1, from coordinate 62,492,656 downwards.
AGATTGAATTTTTGAATCTGCGGGACCTCTTCCCTTGGGTGAGGTCATAAGAACGGACCTCTTAAGATACCTGACTCCTCGGACCAATCGATGTCAGATACCCCAGGGTTTCTCACCCTGTGTTGACTCGTTGATTGTGAGGAATTTTAGAGTCAGGAAATTTACGAGAAACTTGGTCAAAACAGTAGAATAACCAAGGGAGAAATTAATCACTTAAATTAATACATAAAATGTGTACAAGTAAGATCTTTCCTTTGATAGACCCGTGTGACACTTCTTCCCTGGTCTCTACCTGTCCAGACCTCACCCCATCGGACATACATCCCGAAGACCGTCAATCCGGTCTCACCCTCCAGTGACTCTCACCTCCCTCCACTTCCTTCAGTCCTCCCTTTTCCCTGTCTCGTTCTCACACCACTGGTACGTCCTCCCTTGACCTAACTCGACCCTTCTCCCTCACTTCCTCCACTAAGAAGTAGTCAAACCCCGAGGTCCAACTAGATTTGAACCCCAAGTCCCTCGACAACCCCAGGACCAGTACCAGGAAAATTTAAGTGTGAAGAAGGAGAGACCCAAGGTTGAGGGTGTCACGAGACACTTCGGTACGACCGAGACTCTTAGACCGGACTAAACGGACACTCCCTCGTTCTCCCAGTGGGGTCCTGGGATGAGACTCCTCACTATCTGACATTAGGTCCCCTTTGCCAACGTCCAACACGGGGGTCTCGGACTCATGGACCTGTCGTTCTGACAATGTGTGTCGGTGAGACTTAGTTCCAAACCCAACGAAATTTCTTACTTTGCTGTTGTCTACCGTAACTTTCCATTAAGAACCTTCGGTCTATCCTTTCTCGTGTATGACATACTCAGATAAATATATTTGATGTTTTGTCCGTTTCGACTAGGTACGACAAGTTTCAGTCCTCTCGACAATAAGACCCGAACCACGGACCTTCCCTCGTCCGTCCCCTACCCCCCACCCCCGAGACTTACAACTTAAAAAATCGACTACGACCGAAGTGTCCACACAGGTCAAAACACTTTTAAGTAGTTCAGTACGAGACGTGAGGGGTGGACGATGGAGGTAGGGTTGTGTGTCGAAGTTATCTTTACGAAAAGTTTCCTGTTGTCACCCCGAGGGAACCTTTACGAGTGAGACGTACGACATCGACACACCTGTCCTCTCGACAGACTTCCACCCATGTCCCTTGGTGTCTCCTGTAGTCTTCAAGGTTACCCGAACAACAACTAAAGGTTCGTCCGTTTCCTTCATCGTCAAAAAGACTTTGTTATCTTAAACCCCGGTTCAGAGGCGAAGACTTTTAAATCGGGTGTCTTCAAAAGTCTCTTAGTTCGTTCCCTACCCAGGGTCGATCTTTCCCAGTACTGAAGTAAATTGATGTTAAATTTTTGTCACAGAAGTCTTCCTTTGGTACCAAGTGAAGTTCACCGAACTTTGACGGGCCTCCTCGTGTCACAACCGTCGTCCACAGTCGTCCGTGGAGGTCCCTCGACCACTTTGGACGAGTCCCCAGGTACTAGGACCCGTTCCGACGAAAACGATTTCCCCAGAGTAAAATTACCCCTACTAGTGTGTGTTTTTGGTCACGGACTGGACGACTCGCCCCCAAGAAATGGTCGGGCCACAACGACCCTACGTCACCACACAGTGTACCGTTAGTGTGGACGGTGTAAACTGACGAAAGACGGACGCACACCTAGACACTCACGGTCTGATCCTTCCATCGTGTTTGGAGGGCCTGTGGGCGTAAACACAGAGTCTCAGGTCGCGAACTGAGGACTGGGTCGACTACGACAGGGAGACGGAAGTGTCCCCTGGAGTTGAGGGGGGTGAAGGTCGGAGTCGTGACTGTGGACCTAAAGAACTTAAGCTAAGGTGAGGGTCCCTGGAGGACACGTAGTCCCACCACCCTGGTAACCGAGACCGGTCACAGGTCCCTAATTCTCTCGCCTGGGGAACGGACCACTGGCCCGTACAAGGTCTAAGATCGACGACAGTTGATACGGGATCTCTTGTCTCCTATGTCCCACCGAGGGGACGACTACCGTTATCTGTCTCACACCTGACGTTCACTTGGAACAACAATGACGATATCTCCACGACACCGATAGTAACGACACTCTGGGGTTAGTTAGTGGGATTGTGGTACAGAAGGGGAACTGTGGGATTGGGGACGTTACTGAGGAGGGTCAGGACGATTCAGGTGATACTTCGGACCCTCCGGAACGGAAAGAGGTTCGGGAGGGGACGAGTTTAAGTGTGAATCATATTTTAGTCTTGAGACTTCAGACCGGGACGATCGACCAGGAGGTTGGTGACAGGTCGGGAGGGTCCTTGTAGGTAGAGGGACGAGGTGAAGTCCGGTCCTTGAGTAAACACACGGTCGGGAGTCCACCCTTATAAGTAGAAGTTGAGAATAGTCCAAGGAGACCACTACTAGTGTCAGGAATTGACTCCAGGTTTTGTGTTGGAGTAATTGTATTGTTTTCTGTGGAAATACGAAAGTAGTAAAACCTTTAGGGTCCTATACTCTTCGAGACATGGTCTTTGTCTCTATTTCTGTTTCAACACACAAAGAGTAATATTTGGTGGTATAGTGTCGTCGACAGGACAGACGGTGAGATAGGTCGTGACGTTTCCGTCACGAGTTTTAGATAGTCAGGGTTCTTCAGATACCAGTCCCATTCCCCATCACTCAAGGTGTACCAGGATCCCAGTCTCCTCTCCCGAGTCCCACACCTCCGACGACAACAAAACTCTTAAATGTCGACCTCACTGGTACCCAAGTCCGACCGTGGTGGAAGTGAGTCGAGTCTACTCTTGAGACGACTCTCGACTACCTGTCTCTGGTGTGGACGCACTTGGTCCTCTTCGTCGTGTTACCGGGAAGACGAAGATATAGTTCTATGGACTGTGTATCCGGGAACAATTAAAGTACCTTCACAGTGTTACTGGAGTAGTGATCCGTATTAACAACAAGGGGACCCGAAGGGACCACCGAGTCTACCATTTCTTAGACGGACGTTACGTCCTTTGGGTGTAAACTAGAGCTCCAGTCCTTCTAGGGGACCTCTTCCCTTACCGTTCGGCGATATCATAAGAACGGACCTCTTAGGATACCTGTCTCCTCGAACCACCTGATGTTAAGTACCCCAGTGTTTCTCAGTCTGTGCTAACTCACTAATTGTGATACCGATACTGAGTGGAATGTATCTCTTCTTTTGTTCCCGAACCTCTTTTATCCACCAGGGTCTGGGGTACCCACGACTAGACCCTTTGACTACAAACTCTGACCCGGACGAATGAGGGACGAGGGTTTAGGAAGTGGAGATAATAAGTGACACGACTGAAAGTGACACGACTTCTACAAGTTTTCGATTCAAACTATTTCCGATCCGAGGAAACGAGGACAAGATCCCTGATTCCTGAAGATCTTCCTCAGACTTACACTCAGTAAAAAGATATCGAGAAGACTTATTTGACGGTCAAATGGGTGGTTCATAGGTCCTGAAAGTAGAAAGTAGAAACTTTCTACTACGACACTTTCACGATGTGAGTTATACGGTCGTTTAAACCTTTTGAGTCGTCACCGGTGTCCTGACCTTTTTCAGTCAAAAGTAAGGTTAGGGTTTCTTTCCGTTACGGTTTCTTACGAGTTTGATGGCGTGTTAACGTGAGTAGAGTGTACAATCATTTCATTACGAGATTTAAGAGGTTCTGTCCGAAGTCGTTATACACTTGGTACTTGAAGGTCTACAAGTTCGACCAAAATCTTTTCCGTCTCCTTGGTCTCTAGTTTAACGGTTGTAGACGACCTAGTACCTTTTTCGTTCTCTCAAGGTCTTTTTGTAGATAAAGACGAAATAACTGATAGGGTTTCGGAAACTGACACACCTAGTGTTATTTGACACCTTTTAAGACTTTCTCTACCCTTATGGTCTGGTAGATTAGACGGAGAACTCTTTGGATACACGTCCAGTCCTTCGTTGTCAATCTTGACCTGTACCTTGTCGTCTGACCAAGGTTTATCCTTTTCCTCATGTAGTTCCGACATATAACAGTAACACGAATAAATTAAATGTACGTCTCATGTAGTACTTTTTACGACCCGTCCTTCTTCGTGTTCGACCTTAGTTCTAACGGCCCTCTTTATAGTTAGTGGAGTCTATACGTCTACTGTGATGGGAATACCGTCTTTCACTTCTCCTTGAGTTTTCGGAGAACTACTTTCACTTTCTCCTCTCACTTTTTCAACCGAATTTCGAGTTGTAAGTCTTTTGTTTCTAGTACCGTAGACCAGGGTAGTGAAGTACCCTTTATCTACCCCTTTGTCACCTTTGTCTCAGTCTGAAAGAAAAACCCCCGAGGTTTTAGTGACGTCTACCACTGACGTCGGTACTTTAATTTTCTGGGAATGAGTAACCTTCTTTTCAATACTCGTTGGATCTATCGTATAAGTTATCGTCTCTGTAATGAAACGGTTGTTTCCAGGCAGATCAGTTCCGATACCAAAAAGGTCACCAATACATACCTACACTCTCAATCTGACACTTCTTCCGACTCGCGGTTTCTTAACTACGAAAACTTGACACCACAACCTCTTCTGAGAACTCTCAGGGAACCTGACGTTCCTCTAGGTTGGTTAGGTAAGACTTCCTCTAGTCGGGACCCTAAAGAAACCTCCCTTACCACGACTTCGACTTTGAGGTCATGAAACCGGTGGAGTCCGTTTCTTAACTGAGTAACCTTTTCTGAGACTACGACCCTCCCTAACCCCCGTCCTCCTCTTCCCCTTCTGTTTTCTACTCTACCGACCTACCATAGTGACTGGGTTACCTTCACCCAGACTCACTTGAGGCCCTTAACGACTACCTGTCCCTCCGGACCGCACGACGTTAAGTACCCCAGCGTTTCTCAACCTGTGCTGACTCACTGACTTCCCTTGACTTGACTAGGTGCTGAAGGGACCACCGAGTAAGTCATTTCTTAGGTGGACGTTACGTCCTCTGGACCGAATCTAAGGACCTACCCCTTCTAGGGGACTTCTTCCTTTACCGATGGGTGAGGTCAAAAGAACGGACCTTTTAGGGAACTGTCTCCTCGGATCACCCGGTATCAGACACTCCAACGTTCTTAGTCTGTGTTGACTCACTGATTTGGTGGTGGTGGTAGTAGTCACTAGTCATACTAACGAATTTTAGACGAAACCTCTTCCTGATTCTGACGAAACCCCTTATTCGGACAAAACTGAGGTGAATGTTGGTCCTGTTACCCACTTCGACCGGTAGACCCTGTTACATCTCTGGGGTCGGAGTGTGTCCGATGGGTGTCCATCGAACAGGGGTATGGTCCGGACACGGTCCTACTGGTCTCTATCTCACCTACTTTTATCCCCGTTCACTCTGTTCTCTCCCCGTTACAGGAAAAAGAGGAACGTCCAAATCCTGGTGTTAGTACGGAACCTCCCTCCATTTCAAGTGGGTGGAGGTGGGAAGACACCGACGAGGGGTTTCCCCTCCAAGTTAGGTGATACGGTACATAAACTGTTCCCCAGTATCGGTCTTGTCTGTTCTGTACAAGTGTAAAGGTATTTATTTTCTACTTTTAGGTTAATATTTTACCCGTTTTTTGTCTGAATCAGTAAATAGGTTTACCTGTTGTTTGTATTGTTGTCCACGAGTAGTAAAAATAAGTAGTTCCTTTCTGTTTACTTCGGGATCACCAAGGGTAATGTCCGGATGGCCACGTCGATCTTATTTCGTTCCTCAAAAACCATGGTTCACGACCACTCTCACCTTTTGTCTAGAGAGTGTACCCCTTAGACTTGTATGATGTAGCTGAAACCTTTTGAGAGACCGTCAAAGGTCGTTTTAAGTCGTGCACATATAGGACCGTTGGTCGTTGACTGAGGTTCCTCTTCTTTTCTTATGCATAGAAGTCCTTTTGAACAAGTTTCATGAGTGTCTCAGAATAAGTAATTTTTGACTTTTCTTGAGTAGGTATTTCTCCTCTTATCTATTTGGTTAAGTGATTACCTTGTGTTATGTTTCAATTTTTCTTTTTATTAATTCGATGACAATGTACGTTATCTTTGTTCTACTTAGAGATTTACCTCCGGTTTGTTTTTTCTCGCACGGGATATATTCAGGTAACACACTTCCAAGTCTTATCCATTTACTTAACTAACTGTCGAGTCTCACTACCAATGACGACCTCTCCCCTACTCCACACACAGCTTATTCATCTCGGTACTCTTGAAAGATCCCTCTTCTTTGCAATTCGACCCGTTGTTTACAACTCGAACATGAATGTTCCCACATATGTCAACAGTTTTAAATACCTTGACATGAGAAAAAATTTTTATATTTAAGTAAATAAAAAAAAGGAAATTTTTAATATGTAGTCGAAATAAGAAAAAATTATATTTAAATAAATAAAATTAACCTCCAATTAATGAAATGTTATAACATAATCAAAACGGTATATAGTTATACTTAGGTGGTGTCCATATGTGCACAAGGGGTAGGACTTGGGCGGAGGGGGGAGGGAGGGGCATGGTAGGGAGACCCAGTAGGGTCACATAGTCGGGGTTCGTAGGTCATTACTATTGGGACACACACTCTGTCGTTTTCTCTGAGACTACATATCTTCAGAAAACCTGAGACACCCTCTCCCTTTCCCACCCTACTGAACCCTCTTACCGTAACTTTGTACATATTATAGTATATACTTTACTTAGCGGTCAGGTCCAAGTTACGATTTATATTTAAATAAATAAAATTAACCTTCTATTAATGAAATGTTATAACATAACCAAAACGGTATGTGACTGTACTTAAGCGGTGTCCACATGCACACAAGGGGTAGGACTTAGGGGAAGGGTGGAGGGAGGGGTATGGTAGGGAGACCCAGTAGGGTCACGTGGTCGGGGTTCGTAGGACATAGTACGTAACTTGGACCTGGTCGTTAAGTAAAGTGTTACTATTATATACACAAAGTTACGGTAAGAGGGTTTAGTAGTGTGGGAACGGGAGAGGGCGTCTCACGATTTCTGACAAGATATATAGACACAGAGAAAACGACAGAGTGTATGTCCCAATAACAATGGTAGAAAGATTTAAGGTATATATACGTAATCATATGACATAACCACAAAAAGAAAGACCGAATGAAGTGAGACATATTATCCGAGGTCAAAGTAGGTAGAGTAATCTTGACTAAGTTTATATAAGAAAAATTACCGACTCATTATGAGGTAACACATATACATGGTGTCGAAAGAATAGGTAAGTAGACGACTACCTGTAGATCCAAACGAGGGTACAGGACCGATGATATTTACCACGACGCTACTTGAAACCCCATGTACATAGAGAAAGTTAAGACCAAAGGATCCACACATACGGGTCTTCACCCTAACGACCCAGTATACCGTCAAGATAAAGGTCAAAAAATTCCTTAGAGGTGTGATAAGAGGTATCACCGACATGATTAAACGTAAGGGTGGTTGTCACATTCTCCCAAGAGAAAAGAGGTGTGGGAGAGGTCGTAAATAACGAACATCTGAAAACCTATCGTCGGTAAGACTGACCGTACTTTGTCATGGAGTAACACCAAAACTAAACGTAAAGAGACTATTACTCACTATAACTCGTAAAAAAGTACACAAACAATCGGTAGACATACAGAAGAAACCTCTTTGCAGACAAATCGAGAAACCGGGTACAAAACTAACCCAGTAAATAAAAAGACCTTAACTCGACGTCCTCAACGAACATATAAAAACTCTAATTAAGAAACAGGTAACGAAGTAAAAGATAATAAAAGAGGGTAAGACTTCCGACAGAAAAGTGGAACGAACATCAAAGGAAACAAAACGTCTTCGAAAATCATATCATCGTCCTATATTTTAGTTGTGTGTCCTTAGGGAACGTAAGGATATGTAATTATCACTATTTTATCTTTCTCTTTAATTCCTTTGTTAAGGTAAGTGGTATCGTTGTTTTTCTTATTTTATGAATCCTTATATAGATGGATTTCTTTGTTTTCTGGATATACATCTTTTGATATTTTGTGACCACTTTCTTTAGTTTCTCCTGTGATTATCTACCTCTTTATATGGCAAAAACACCTAGTCTTCTTTGTTATATCACTTTTACTCACATGATGGGTTTCACTAGATATTTAAGTTACGTTAGGGATAGTTTGATGGTTGCCATAAAAAGTGTCTCGATCTTGTTTATTAAAGTGTTAAACATACCTTTATGTTTTTTTGAGTTTATCGGTTTCGTCAGAACTCTTTCTAACGACCTCCTTAACCTCCTTAGTTGGACCTCATTGACCTCCTTAGTTGGACGGACTTAAGTCCGAGATGATGTTTCGGTTTCAGTAGTTCTGTCATACCATGACCGTGTTTCTGTCTTTCTATCTAGTTACCTTGTTTTGTCTGTCGGGTTTCTATTTAGGTACGTGGATACCTGTGGAATAGAAAATGTATCCTCCTTTCTTATATGTTACCTCTTCTGTTAGAAAAATTGTTCACCACGACCCCTTTAATCAGTTGGTGAACATTTTCTTACTTTGATCTTGTGAAACATTGTAGTATGTGTTTTTATTTGAGTTTTACCTAATTTCTACATTTACATTCTGGTCTTTGATATCTTGAGGATCTCTTCTTGTATCCGTTTTGTGAGAGGTTGTATTTAGTGTCGTCCTAGAAGATACTGGGTGGAGGGTCTTATAACCTTTATTTTCGTTTTTATTTTACCCTGGATTAATTTTAATTTTCGAAGACCTTGACATGAGAATTCACAACAGGTAGAATGAGGTACCTTTACTATAGAGTTATAATTACCTATTTTAGGATGGGTCATTATGGTATAAAGATACCAATAGAAAATCGTCGGGTACTTATTTTCGAGAACAATGTGTTGTAGGGATGGTCGTACAGTATCTAGGTCAAAAAAACCTAAAATCGATAAAATCATCTATACTATCGATCGAAGGGGGTCTCGTTAATTAGGTTCTCCAGTTCGTCTTCAACGTTACAGAAAATATTAGATCTGAGTCTTCAGATTATGAGTGGTAGTGAGTGTATGGTGGTGAAGAAGTTTATAAGATAAACAATGTATCCAGTCGGGACTGAATAACACCCTCCTTTGATATTATATCTGTCTGTGTCATTTCTAGTGTCCCTCGTGTCGATCTTGCGGTCGATGTTGAAAGTGTGTCCGCTTAAAAAGAGGTTCTATACTATTCACGTGACACGGTTTTAATTGACAACGACTCTCTAAAGAGGGTTAATCTAGGTCACATGTCCCAATCCCCGTTTCACTTTCACTTTCACTTTCAGTAGTGAGTCAGCACAGGTTGAGAAACCCTGGGGTACCTGACATCGGACGGTTCGAGGGGACAAGTACCTTAAGAGGTTCGGTCTTATGACCTCATCCATCGAAAAGGGAAGAGGTCCAGAGGGTGTAACACCCGTCTAATAAATGGACTACTCGGTGTTCCCATCAGGTTTTTATGACCTCATTCCCTTCGGTCTTATGGTCTCATCCATCGGATAGGGAAGAGGTCGTCTAGAAAGACTGGGTCCTTAACTTGGTCTTAGAGGTCGTAACGTCCGTCTAAGAAATGGTCGACTCGATAGTCCCATCAGGAGATCCCAATCCCCGTTGACCACAGTTGACTGACCGAAGGAAAATAAGAATGTGGAAGAAAGGACGTCACTCACCACAGAGATGAGTCGTTCATACGTTTATCTTTGGATCTAGAGAGGAACAGTAGAGGAAAAGGAAGAGAGAAGTAGGGTCAGTCACAGAGAGATCAAGTTGAAAAGAAGAGTGACGGACAATTGACCATATACGATAGCGAAGGAAGGAAGACCGTGAAAATGACGAGGAACTAGATCAAAGAATAATTACGGTCAGAAAGGAGGATCTGTTATTAGGGGTACTGGGGGACTGGTCTGGACGACAGTAGGTGATAATACAGAGGTTGTGACATGAAAAGGGGCCCTTCATGACTATTTCAGAACGGTCTGTAGGATCTTGACAGGAGAAGGTACTACTCACGTGGACTCCCTATTCGGAGGGTCCTTCAATTATGGTACTACACCGGATTAATAAAACACAGAGAAAGAAGGTGTTGACTTTTTTGACTAAATAACTACGTAAGTTATAGAACAGGTTAATGAATGGGTAACCCACGGACGATCTGTCATGCGTCCAGAAAGGTCCACCGAGATCACCCTTTCTTGGGTGAACGGTTACGTCCTCTGAATTCTACGTAAACCTAAGGACCCAGTCCTTCTAGGGGACCTCCTCCCGTGTCGTTGGGTGAGGTCATAAGAACGGACCTCTTAGGGTACCTGTCTCCTCGGACCACCCGATGTCAGGTATCCCAACGTTTTCCAACCTGTGTTGACTTCACTGAATCGTGTCGTGTCGGGTCTATTGTCTGTGAGACCAGAATTCCTCTCCCTTTTAAAGTATCGACGAGGGTAGTGTTCACCTACCCTAAGACTACGGACTTTTCTACTTGAGTCAGGAGATGGACCTCTGTGTATTGTTCCGTCACCCTCAGTTAGACACAAAGAGTCTGTCCTCTTCTGTTTTGTCAGTTGTCCCTCTCACCCTTCTCCTTAAGACACGTTTTGGTACTTCCGCACGTGGTTCCCGTTTCTGTCCCTTTCATAGAAAAGTCTGTCAAACCAGAACACTGACGTATGTTTTCCGTTAACCTCCAGTCTCATGTTTTCAGTCTCCCGTTGTCTAGTACCGTAGTACTCCTCGGACACACGTCGAAAGACAAAACCTTTGTCCTCCACCGGTCCCGTCGTCGTAATGACTGGGACACCACTCCACCCCCGACCCGAGTGTCTGACAGGACGTATACGACGAGTACACGGACACTAAGGACAGTAGTAGACGGGATGGAAACAAAGCCAAGTACCTTAGTATTACCTGTCTGACTGGTCTTCGGTCACAGGAGAGATGTTTGTCTGTACCCAATTCCCGTCACCACTCATCGAAACAGTAGTAACGAGGTATGTTGGTAGGTGAGATGATATTTCTCGACATCAGTTATTACGTCTTATAAATCAATAGGATGGTGATCCGTGTAAAACCTCAGTTGGACGTACCATTCGGACCTCAGTCTACCCTACTCACACCTTTTCTTCTCTTACACGTTACTGTAGCTCCCCTACCACCCCTCACCACAAGAGTCCTTTGTCGGTGAAATTCTTTCCCTCCTCCTCTCCAGTGTCTTCTTTCTTCGCGGAGTCCCATACCCCATCAAACGACCACTAGTCTTCCCCTCGTGTCTCTGAAACCTCTCCCTTCCCTTCAACCCGGGGCCTCGTTTCCGTCAAGAAAGGAAAAAGTCCGAAACATCTCGAAACTGCTCGTGTAAGTAACCAAAGTTCGGTTCCGTACAAAGATCACTTCACCGTGGGTCTCGGAGTCCCAAACAAGAGACTGACTTAACAGGAGTCTATCTCACTCACCTGACTCGACCGGACTCGTGTACGACCATGTTTCACAAAGACAAACTCATTCTTGAGCCCAACGACTGGTGTCAACGGACTCGAGTACGACCGACTCTACGTTAAACGAGAATAGCGTTGAGTATCATGATCAATGAAATAAATAACTGAATAAACACAAATAAACTCGAAGGATCCACTGCGATCACCATTTCTTGGGTGGATGGTTACGTCATCTGTATTCTCTACGCTCAAACTAGGGACCCAGTCCTTCTAAGGGACCTCCTCCCGGACCGTTGGGTGAGGTCATAAGAACGGACCTCTTAAGGTACTTGTCTCCTCGGACCACCCGATGTCAAGAATCCCAACGTGTCTCAGTCTGTGCTGACTTTACTGAATCGTGTAAACAAATAACGACAGGTTTAAATTTTTCTGAAACCGTGAATCTTGTAGAAGAACAGACTCTAACTTCGAGTGAAAGACATGACAATCGGTTCACACCTCTTAGTAAAGATTTTCCAATACTGTTATCCCCCTTTACTGAGACCCTGGAAAAGACATTTTAGTCTTACTTATTCAGTGTAAGAATGAACGTGTCACTTAACTGACCCTAACCCTCAAAAATGGACGTCTTTGAAGAGACACCTACCCCCTTCTACACTCTGTGTGGCCACCGACCACTGCCTCTTGAGGAGGTTAGAGTCTTGAGGTCAAATGTGTGTCTTTACGTTGTATTTAGTGGGAGTCCTCTTTCGTCTATCTACTCTGGAACTCTTTAGGTTCCTTTACGTTAATGGGTGAGGGAGATGAGTCACAGGTCACGTAAGAAGAGGCACAATGGACCGAGGCGTCTCTTCGTGACTCAGTTCATATTTGTGCCATTGTGGTGTGGAAGACCCCTCCCGAACATTGGGTGACGAAGTGTGTAAGGGAAAGGTAGGGGGACGGTGACCCGACAAAGTCACGATTCAAACCTGTAGGGACTAGAAAACGAGGTCCCTGACAGGCGTAACACCCCTTGGTACTACGAGACTCGTATGTTCTTTGTCCATCGTAAACTTCTCTGTCTTTCTCTCTCTCCTCTCACTACGATTGTGTTCCTCCGTATAGAGACACTCTATCACGTCCTTAAAGAAGTCACCACCTCTTAATCTACCAATCTATCGTAGCCGCTGAGTTACCTGTACTTAAACTCGTTTGAGACCCTTTATCACCACGAAGGGTCCACCACGATCACCATTTCTTGAGAGAACGGTTACGTTCTCTACATTCTCTACGTCCAAGTTAGGGATCCAGCCCTTCTATGGGACCTCTTCCTGTACCGTTGAGTGAGGTCATAAGAACGGACCTCTTATGGTACCTGTCTCCACGGACCACCCGATGGTCAGGTATCCCAGTGTTTCTTATCCTGTAATGACTTCACTGAATCGTATGCTACCCTCTATTACTTTCTGTCCCTTCGGACCGTACGAGATCAGGTACCCCAACGTTTATCAGTCCATGCTGAATCGTTGACTTGTTGTAGAAGGTTTGGGGTCTAAGTGTCAGTGTAGTAGTTCAGTGGTATGAGTCCCAAAATCTTGGGTGTTTGGATTTGAGACTGAAACAACAAAAAGTCAGTGAGTCAACACAGGATGACGAACGTCGGGGTACCTGACGTCGTACGGTCCGAAGGGACAGGAAGTGGTAGAAGGCCTCGAACGAGTTTGAGTACAGGTAGCTCAACCACTACGGTAGGTTGGTAGAACAGGAGACAACAGGAGAAGAGGAGGACGGAAGACAGAAAGAGTCATAGTCCTAGAAAAGGTTACTCAACCGGAAGTGTAGTATACCGGTTTCATAACCTCGAAGTCGAAGTCGTAGTCAGGAACGTTACTTATAAGTACCAACTAAAGGAAATCCTAACTGACCAAATTAGAGGAACGTCAGGCTTCCTGAGAGTTCTTAGAAGAGATCTTGGTATTAAACTTTCGTAGTCAAAGTTTCTTCCGATACGAGTCGGAAGAAATGCCAGGTTGAGAGCGTAGGGATGTACTGATGAGCTTTTTGGTGTCGAAACTTCGATGTCTAGAAACAGTCGAACGTATAGTACCTCGGTACGGGACAACCGTGAGAACCCAGGTATCGGACGAGACTCTTACGAGATCAAGGTCGAGAGGAAAACCGGTGCTACTGGGTAACCTAGGGCGACCTAACTCTTCAGAAATAAGAAATCCACGGTCAACGTGACCAACCTTAGACCACCCTCGACTAGAAAGTGGGAGTAGAGAGCGACTTTGTTCACCTGACAGAAAGTAGTGTACATCGTCTCTCAGTGTACAAAAGTCTCAACTGTCGACGGGTTCTTTCGTTTTTTTTTTTTTTTTTTCAACATCTCCGTTCTCTAGATCATCCAAGTTCACTTTACACGTAATCTACTACGAGTCGTAGATGGTGTTCCTGGGCAAGACTAGTCATCGTTACCGAGAAATTTGTCTGTGGAAGAGGGTACAGTGAAGTAAAAGACCGGAACACTTCTATCAGTTCCTGTGACCCCGACCTCGTCGTAAAGTAATAGTCACGACCGTGGGTCTCTACCGTTGTGTATAAGCGTACTTTAGACTTCGACCCTTTACCTCCCACCAAGTCTCAGTTCACGGTTTCGGCTCTGACTCTACGAAACTCTCGGGTCGTTCTGGTCCCTCCACCCGTAGAACACTGGTCCTCTTGGTGCGAGACTCTTTTGACCTCTTACATGAAGTGAACGAGTTCTAGTGTATTACTCTGTCTTGATCCTGACTCGGGTCAAGAAAGCTTTGGGTCCGTCAAAGGTGTAATCGAACGCAAACACACCACGAAATAGTAAGGGACCGTTCAAATGGGTCAGTGGAGTAAACTAGGAGTACCATTGTGTTTATCGTTCCACACGTGTCTATACAAATGACATCAAATATGTCTCAGAATATGAGGGTCAAGTACAAAGAACGAAAATGAACAGAAACCTCACCACCTTCGTGAAATTCTACAGAGGTCAGATATGTCCTCTACTTTGTCTACCCTGTCCAGGGATTCTACACACCTTTTGACAAGACAAAGGATTTTAGAATGAGAACCCCTGGTTGTAGTACCCGTTGTTGTTAAGACGTGTTTCGTGTACACATAGCCTTATACCTCAACTTCTTTTTATCCCTAAAGAGATAGAGACCCGTGATCTTTGGTGTGTGACAAACGAGAAAAGACTTTGTTACGAGTAGGATTGGTTGGGTTTCCGTAGAGGTCGTATTTAACTATGGTAGACACTGTTCGTCGTGTAGAGTTGACTGGGTAAGAGTGGTTTCTTCCTTGAAAATAAGGACTTAGAACCAACACTGAACAACCTATTTCCTGCTACACACAAACCTTTATTAAAAGGTAGTCGAAATTCGACTTCACTCGCAGTCACAGAATGAAACCTCCTTCAGTTCATAATACTATTTTTCTTGTTTACCTTTAACTCATATTAAAAAGTGATTTATCCGGCTGTACACCTTTCTAGGAAGGTCCGAGAATGCTTTCGTCCACCGGACCTAAGTCTCCCGTCTCCTACCGTCGTCTCCCCGGCCCCTCAGTCCTGGAACGGACAGGAACTTCCTTCGAGTCCTTCGACCCGGTGGGTCGTCAAGAGAAGGCAAGGAGTATGTGGACGGTGTCTCCGACGAGGGTTGGACCCCACTCGCAGAGTCTGGGACTCCCTTTCACGACCCGTCCGCACAGGCAAGACCTACTAGACACACGTCTCTCTTTCCGTGTAGGATTCTTGTGGGGACCCCAAGACTTACTAGAATTATGACTTATAATTAACTCTTGTAAACTCTTCGAACGTTAGAGAAGATCTAGAAGTTCTTTCTACCCTTGATTCACCCCTGACACCTAACTCCCTTCTCCAGACGAGAAGGAAACTACTTTATGCCAGTAAGAAGTTCTGACCCTTCAAATCCTTCCAGTCACTCCAGGAACAGAACGGGATGTAAAGGAGTGACCAAGAAAGACTCCAGTTCCACATCCTACCTCCTGGTTCCCTGAGTTCGAACTCTTCCCAAATAAACTTCGTGGAGGTACTAGGTACCGAAGGCCAAGAAGAGAGACGTACCCAAGTCAGTACCTCTTCAAAGAAGAGAATCTACTCGAGTTCTTCCTCCACTTACCGTCAGTCGTCAGTCTGAGACGGGAACCAGTCACTAGATACCCCCTTCCAGTTAGCCTCAAAATCGTAACACCCGTTTCTAATTACAACACGTTAAAAACAAGGGGAGTCACAAACCGTATTAGGACCACGGTCCACACACGGGAACAGAGACTTAAAAACAACCCTTGATTCACACAGTCACACCAGACCTTGTAAGTACTGTTTTGGACAGAAGTCAAACAGAAAAGAAGGTCTAATCTAATAAACCCGAAAAAAACCCCCCCCCGTACGTAAAATGAAAGGGAGACGAAAAGAGGTAGAAGAAGACATCTTTTAAACTTATGTACCGTACAGTTGACCCCTAATATTATAAAAAGTACTACAACTCCTTTTTATAACTCTTTTTTCACCTTTTGACGTAATTTGAGATGTTTAGTTCAGACCCTTCCAACCTTTGCCTGTAAAGAGAAACGAAAGGAGACTGAGACTAGAGAAAGAGTTCGGTAAACACCAAGTATCAAGATCCCATCCTCTAAGCCAATTTAAACACTAACTGACGTGAAATGATAGGATGGGATATTGTCGTTTAGGAAGTACCCTAGATAAAATCTTACATTCCTACCCCATTGACCTGGTGTTTAAAATCATATGTTACCGGAAGTGGACCGTTTCCTCGATGACCCAGTACAAAGATTTATCAGTATAAAGACAAAATTATTAGAAGGGTGGGTACTAGACCTTGTGTCCCGAAGGGACAACCGAGTCTACCATTTCTTAGACTGACGTTACGTCCTCTGAACCAAAACTAGGGACCCAACCCTTCTAAGGGACCTCTTCCCTTACCAATGGGTGAGGTCATAAGAACGGACCTCTTAGGGTACCTATCTCCTCTGACCGCCCGATGTCGGGTACCCCAACGTTTCTCAGTCTGTGTCGATTCGTTGAGTCTCAAGAGAGGTAAATACCCTCACAGAGGACCTCCTTCTCTTCATACTTACCTTACGTCTGGAGTATTTTACGTACTCTGAAGAGGTAAAAGAAGAGAGTCGGATAACTTCAGGAGAAGAGAAGAGTTTTTGTTTCAGTTCTGTCGAGACATTGAACTTCGATACCTTTCGAGACCCTACCCCGTCAACGATACTAGGAATCGTGAAACAATAGTCTAGGCTAGTTCACGAACCGAGTAGGGAGATCAGAGGAAACTTGTCGAGGGACTACCAGACGAAAGTTAGGAGTACAGACGTTGGACACTGTCTGTCAGAGACGGACGAATCAGTGAGTCAGTACAGACTCAGAAATACTGGGGGACCTGATATCGGACGGTCCGAGGAGACAGGTACCCTGAAAAATCCGTTCTTATGACCTCACCCGATGGTAAAGGAAGAGGTCCTTTAGTTTGGATGTAGAGGACACAGAGAAGACGAAACGTCTACCTAAGTAATGGGTGGCTCTGTAGTCCCTTCTGTGATCCTACTAGGTTATTGGGAGTGATTGACCATAAGTGTGAAGAGTTATAAAAAGGTAAACTCACACCCGTCTTGGACACCAAACAAGGATTGTTTATCTTACACCGTTTGACCCTACAGTGAAGACTCTAATGGAACATTTTTGTGTCACTGAAGGTAGAACAAGAGGGAGAGTCAGAAGTATTGAACGAACGACCTGGGAGGTCGTAGGTGTACTCATTAGAGCCCACGACTAGTAAGGATTTCACTCGGAACGTCACTGACGTTGGACACACTCTGGGACGCAGTCTCTGTGGGGTTGTCGGTACGGGACTTAGGACGGGGTGTCCGTGTCGTTCTATTATTTACAACAACAAAGACTAGTGACTCAAGACCTCCGTGAGAAAATACGTCCTATTGATTATCTTGGGGGATATCTAGGAAAAGAAGTTGAAAGGACTTGTCATGAACTATCACCACAGAACCTCGTCCCCGAACGAATTTTATGTGTAAGCAACGATGGGAGTCTCTGAGGTAAACCTACCCCAGGGACTTTAGAGAGAAAAATTGTTCAAAGGACCCCGATCACTTTTTTCTTTGTAACTCTTTACTACGGACTTACAGAAGACCTTGACGACACTAACAAGACTCATGGTTGCCATCTCTGGTCGAAGTAAATACTAGTAAGTTACACTAGATACTTCATCAAGGATCGTTTTCATAGTACAGTGATAGTATCCAATATAAAAATTTCTTCCGACACTGTTACAGAAGACAGTATGTACGAGAAGATGTTCCACTTGAACTGAGAAGAGGTACGACTCAGACTAAGAGTGAGAACTAGATCCGACAAGAGTACTGAGGGAACACTGGTTACCTTATACCACGTTCACTCCGACACACTGAAGGTTCCACTCGGGTCTTTTCGGTACGGAAGACAGACCAAGGAACCCCTGGGTCCGAGATGTCCTTCGGTCTAAGGTACTTTCTTCATACTAATACGGTTCTGGCGGTACGGTCTCTCCGGTACTCACGTGTGTAATCAACTGTCGGGTCAAGTCGACAGTGAGTTATCGGTTGTAGTGGACGGTCGGGACACTTACTCGGAAGTACTTACCGGTCGAGTCCTTCGGAAACCTACTGTGGACTGAGACCGGGGTTTCTCTGGAATAGAAAGGTTTGAAGACTGAGTCTTTAGTACCAACGAAATTCGTCCGTTAATGAAACAGTGTGTCGATATCGACTTATGATGAGTTCGACCTTTATGTCTAATCTTCGGCAAGAGACGAGAGTCGAATTATTGATGTTGATCTTGATACCTTTCTGTCTGAATTTTAGTTTATTTTACTAACACTGAAGGACCCCTGGTACATCTCTATCTTCCTCGTTTCCTCTTACTCAGACTTTCTCTTTTCAGTATGACTCGTGAACTCGACTCCAAACGGTGTGGAGGTCCGGTTCCCGTCGCGGACATCTACGTAGTTGTTCGGGATTTGTAATGTGTGTTAAGTTCTCTCCCATTTCTCGGTTCTTTTCACCCGTCCGACAGTACCTGTTTTGTCGATGATGTGCCCCTTAGATGATATGGTCCGTTTTCTTACGATCAAACTAGACCAGGGTCACCCACTCGGTGGTCTCTTAAACCTTGTACGAATAGACCCATCACATTTGTAGGTAAAGAAGTAATTTTTTTTTTTTTTTTCTGTCGATATTGAGAAACGGTTAGTTGACTCACCTTCTTCTTGACTTAACGTTGAGTTCGTCAAAGATAAATTCAGGAACAATGAGTGGGACACTAACTCGTCTCTAATGAATTCCGACCACGAGAGGGACATTTGTGGACAGTGAAGGGACCAAACGTCTCTACGACCCTCCAATTACTCTAGTGTGTATACCTTACGTACGTTCAAAGATTCTCTTTCTTTGGTCTATGTAAGTTCTATGATAATAGTAAGGGGGTCGGCAGACCCTCAGTCGAGAGATCGTTTGGGTTCCCAAGTCTTTAGACTTTGAAGATTTATTTCCTTTTTATTTCTATCCATAAACCGGGGTCTCTTTCATCCTTCGACTAAACCTTTGCCGACTTCTTGGTCTCTATTGTGTTTTGTCCTGTGTCCGACCAGTACTTCCTTTAGGGGTGTGAGGAACCTCCCTCTTTGTTATTTTCGGTTCGGTAACACACATCTATAGGTCTTCGTTCACGACGGTACACCTCTCTACTCGTCCTTTCCTACCTCTCTCTCGTCTGACCACCCGTCACCGTCTCTAGTCTCCTACGACCGTCCTTCAAACTCTCGTCTCTCTCCGACTCGACCCACACCTATTTACCTTCAGTTCCTCCTCCCAAACCTTACCGTCCTACCGTCGGTCGGAGAGGGTTCGAGTCTCCGACCTGTAAAAACGTCTTATGGGAAATCTAGTCCCTCATCCTAGAATGACAAACTTTCACGTCTACGTCGTCTGTACAGATTCGTCACTCCACTGTTTGGTCTACAAGATCCTCCTCCGGTGACCACACCGACGGACCACTACCCTAAGTCACACACACACATCCTCCCCGAGTCTCCTGTTCAATCTTCGTCAATCTTGACCGGTCACTCTGATTACACACTGTTCTGTCACCGACAGACCTCCCGGGATATCTACGAGAACGGTACACGACACACGACACACACGACACGATTCAGTGAAGTCAACACAGGTTGAGAGACGTCGGGGTACCTGACATCTGGTGGTCCGAGGAGACAGGTACCCTAAGAGGTCCATTCTTATGACCTCACCCAACAGTACGGGAGGAGGTCCCCTAGAAGGACTGGGTCCTTAACTTAGGAGTAGAGATACAGAGGACGTAACCGTCCGTCTAAGCAATGGTGATCGTGGTAGACCCTTCGGGACGAGGACGGTACTGGACCAAAGTTTACGGACGGTCTGAATATCGTCGTAAAGGTAAACATGGGTGGAGATTTTGGAGGGCTTAGTCAGGTGGTGGTAAACGTTTTGTTTGTGGGGAATTCCTTAGGGTTCTAAAACAACGTATGGAGACGTGGGTCGATTTACGTGACCTGACCTATACTTTTTCTCTTGACCTGTGTTTGAAACACCCCCTGATAGGGAACCCCCACACAGAGAAAGGGAAACAATCGACCTTTAGGAACCGACTACCAAGACCCTGACTTTTGATTGAACCTGAGACCGACGCCAAATGGGGTCGTCAGATCTAAGATCTTCCGAGAAGACTAGAAACCTTTTACGAGGAGACTAATGTACGGAGGAAGGACAGGGTTCACTCTCCTACCGTCGGGGGACCCGAGTGAGGGGTCTCCGGGACTGGGGTCGTGGAGGTGGGTGTGACCCCAAGTATGGGAAGGAGGTCGGTCACGTCACGAAGGTTTGAACCGACGTACAACTTTATTACCCCTCGGGGACGGGTGGTTGTGGTTGATGCAGTCCCAGAGACCTCCACCTCGGTCCCCATCGGAGGAAAAGTGAGAGGATTCCATTAGACACTCTTGTGGGAACGGGGGGTGGTGTCGGGGTGTCGAACCGACCTTAACGATCGGCGGTATAACTGATAACCACTCGGAAGACGGTGGAAGGTAGACTCCAGTGAGGACGGTGGGGTTGATGTCATTTAATTCCTTCTTATAAAGAGGACAAGGACCACGAACAGAAGAAATGTTGAAGTATAGACGAACGTATTTAATGAACTGAACAACTACAAATGAGGGAACCTAGTATTCGACGTCCTCCCGTGTTTGATCCACCCAAACTCCAGTCATATCACAGAAACCGTGAACAGGGTCACGGACCGTGTATCATCTACCGGGTATTTATACCCTACTTATTTGTTTGTCTACATCTTTATAGAATAAAAGATATTGAAGAGAAGAGGTTCTGTAAAGATACGTGGAAAAGGGAAAGGTAGTGTACACCTTTTCCACACCCATTTAACAACGATAACAAAAAGTACACTTCGATTCACATACTGAAAGGAAGAACTAATTAGAGGTTCCCGTGAACAATGTCTTTCTTCCGACACTCCTCCAGTCTCGAACAAGAGAGACTGACAGTCAGGTACGACTGTCATAGACCACGAGTTCTGACAAGTAGAGATACTCAACTCATGAGGTAGAGAAAACAGAGGAAAGGAGTGGACACTCCACCCTTTCCCCGGACTGGGGTCCCGTGGGGGACCACGACACAAGTCACGAGACACAGGGGACCCTTACGTGTATAGTGAACAGGAAAGGTACGTAGGACTCCTTAGTCTGGGTAATTCGACCACCCAGAAACAGGGGACTGGGAGAGTGGGGGGAACCTCCGTTGACTTCTACTGGAAAAGACAAAAAGAACCCACCCCCTCACAAAGTCCACTAGAAAACTCTCACACTGTAAACATCTGAGTCGTCTCCCAAAAATTTACCAATAAAATATTGAGGTGAAAATAAGTTATAAACATAAGACTGTGGATAACTATGAAGAAAAAACGTTATGAAGAACAATATGCCTATGACTAGATTTGTTTTCACACTTTATAACGTTTCCGTAAAATACATGGTGTAGAAAATTTCATACTGACCCAACAGTAAGGGAAAAGGTCCCCTCAAAGGGGCTGGGTCCCTAGTTTGGGTGTCAGGTACGTGTAACGTTCAGAAGTGGATCTCCGTCGTTACGCTAGTACGGAAAGGGTTCGAGTCCCCCCCACGTATAAGTCACCTGTTGGAAGACTTTTCGGACGTTAACGTGTGTCCGTTTTATCGTCCCCGGTGTGGGTTCGGGAGACAAAAGGTAAAAAGACGAAGGAGAAGGACTACTGCATCCTAAGAAATCAGTGCAGGAATTCATTGGCGGACGGAAATAGGTCAGTGTAGGAAACTACATGACGGGATGTCGGATCCCAGGTAATAAGATAAAAACAAACTTTTCCATCGGGTCAAGACCCTCCATGTATGTTGTCATATCTCTTGTAAACCGTTTACTTTTTAATCCGAACTTTCGATTTTATACCGTAAACACAGGATTCTCTTTCGTCTCCACCCTCTACCCTTTGGGTTCTGTGTCACTTGTACCAGAAGAAAGGACGTCTTTGGTTGTCCTGTGGTTCTCTTCACTACGACAAACGGAGACGACCTTTCGACTGGACACAGACATTCGGGAGGTATGTGCCCACCATATACCAACCTGTGGTGTTTTCTTCCTTGTTTTCTTTTCATGAGATTTAACACCGTCTTAATAATCTCAAACGACGGTCTCCTTTACTTGGTTAGTTGGTGTTCCGAATGTGTAAACTCTCTGAAACTTTCGAACGGTTCCCAAACGACCCCCTCCAACACTCTTATGAGAAAGATCTCCGAGTATCTGTTCCCCCGACGGGTAATCTTCCCCGTCCCCGACTACTTTCTACTTCGTTCACCGGAGAACAACGAGATCGAAGTTGCAACGGACTACAGGAGACCGTGTGGTGAGGGTAATGAACATCCTCTTTCGACACGCATGTGGGAGTGAGTAGAGCGGGGTACAATTCAGTAACCAAGATAATACCCAAGACGACAAGTCTAGAGGAAACGTTTCGAAAAGACCACGATACGTCGTCGTTTGTCTCCGGTGTCTCATCATAATTATCTAAATTAGAAGTCGTGGGTTTGAGTTCCACGACGAGAAGAGAGAACGAGAGACTCGAGACTTAAAATAGACTGTGACAAAGTCAGTAAACTCGTCCTTTCTCTCCCATTTCCCATAACCGAGGACCCCGAATAGATTACACTTGAAAGGACTGGGTGTAGTGAACCGACGGTACAAAACTTTCGTGTTCTCGTTTCTCCTTGATCCATCGATTCTTGTCGTAATAAACACAAGACACGGTAGAAAGGAGACACGTGCAGTGTTTCGCAAAGATACTAGTAAGTTTTATGAGAGTGTCTCTCGAATTACACTTCGTCTAAAGAAACACATTCTGTCCTTCCTACGACAAACTGTCGTCAAGAACTTAGGTTCCTAGTGTCTCCTTGACCCCCCGTACGCATTAAGGTCATGATTGGTATGTACCTTCCAGAGGGTACTCACGGGACTACCACTGCACATAAAATTAGACTCGAGGTCCCGGACTGTTTAAGAATGAGTAATACAACTTCATGTTAAAAAGTAAGTAATGGTCTATCCTCCAATTACTTTTCTCATTTGTGATTTGGAGTGTCTTTCACAACAACTTCTTTGCAGTGGAAATTATTTTTACGTTACTGAACTTTCTTACCCACTCCTCTGTCTCGGGGTGGTGACAGATATTATGGGTTACCGAAGATCCAGCTTAAACCGAAAGGGTTGTGCGAGTCAACTCTGTAACGAAATCCATTCGAGCTACAGACTCTGATCCCGAAGGAACATGAAAAATGTTCTTCTTTTCAGTACCGTACCCTGAAGGGACCAACAGGTCACCAGGATTGGTGAATCGTGAAAGTGACAGTGCCGGGAGCCAAGTTAGGAACCAGTCCTTGATTCTAGGACATTCGACACACCGTACTGGTTTTATTCTTTTTGGTACCGTTGACACCCATAAAGTTGGATCTAGAAACGAAAAATGAACGTCAACAGTTATAAAACCTAGTCCCGTAAGACTGGTATGATGCGTGAAGTTAGGAGACTCATAGAACAGTTTTGTGTCTTTCAATAAAGGCTCCAGACCCCTTGTCAGACTCTAAGACGTAAAGATTCTTCAAGAGTGCTAGGTACCTGATACGAATTAAGTATATTAGGATTGTCTTGATCTCTAATTTATGACAACGGGAGAAAATAAAAAGTCTATTCCTTTGTCCGTGTCCCTGAAATTCCTTAAACAGATACCAAGATATCCTCGTCCAGGGTCCGACCTAAGTTGTCAACCAGAGGGTCTCCCTCGACTGGGAGAGGAGACTGGAATGTATCTACTACTCGGTCCTGTTCCACCACCCTCCCCCGTGACCAACCGTAAAACCGGAGAGGGTACCACAACCGTCGTAGGGTTCCCCTTCACTCGATCCGACAATGGACACGGTGTAAAAGAGTCCTTCGACAGTCGTCTGACTCCTCCCTCGACTTAAAGGAGGAAGGGGTGTGTGTTCCTCTGCCAGGTCTCCCTTCGACGTGAATGTGTCGGGACCAGGAATGTGGTATGAAGTTGTCCCCCGAGGGACGATGATCTTCTCTTTTCCTCTAAGTCTTAGAGTATTGTGGAGTTTACAGTTCCCAGTCTTGTAACAAAACTAACTCAATTACCTTTGTCTGAAAATAATTCATTGAATTATAGTCTTGTTATTTTGAGAGTTCTCATTAAGAGAAATGTCACTTATATATGACAGTTATAAAACTGGTAAAATTGAATTTCCGGGAAATGGTATTTTATATACTAAAACTTACGGTGAGATTAACTTAAATGTTAACGATACCAAAGGGACTTATATGTTGTGTTTTCTCACATCATTTAATCTTTTATGATTTGAGATAACTATTAAATACTAAGAGTCAAACACCAAAAATGGTGTGTGTGGATTATATACAACTAAAGAATAGAAAAACAACGTTACTTGTTCCATTATCTTGTAGTTTATATACCAACCACTTGTAAGTAAAGACAGATGTTCTGTCGTCTGTTTCTGACCGAAAGTTATGACTATAAATTGACAGGATGTTGGTTAATCGTAATACAGTAGTATACGGTAGTTCCGTTTATAAAAAGTGACTTTTTTTATTTTTAGTTTTGACGATAAACGATTGTAAGTTCACTGTATATTGAGAAGTCCACCCTTCTTTTTTATTTCAAACACATAAATGTAAAACTACGTATATCCTAAAGTTAAAAATAATATTACTCTTTTCGAGTTGTTGAAAAAATGCAATTTTTTTTAACTTTTCGGGAACAGTGTGGTTCTTGTCTTCTTGGTACCGGACTTTCTCTTTTCTGTCAGTTCTCTGTGGTCGTAATTCTACTTCGACTACGACCATAGTGACTGTCCTAAAATTTCGTTGGTAGTAGTCTCACGAATTCATTCGTTGACACTTAAGAGAACATTTTTTACTTTTATAAAACAGTTATTTCTTCATCTACTATGTTTTTTCTTGGGACACTCTTAATATCTTAATATAATGTTCGTGTTTTTATTTGTTTTTAGTTTGTTTTTGTTAGTTGGTTGTTCGTCGTTTTGAATATCCTGCCCAAGTCATCTTCGTCCCTCTACTGTTTCTTTTCTAGGTGCCTGAACTGTCTCAGGTCCTTAAATGGGTTCGTCTCCGTTTTGTCTGACCCTTTTTTTTCCTGTCTTTGACAGAGTCCCTGGGTACTCTGTACTTCGGTTTTAGATTGTGACCATAGCAATCTTAGGGTTCTCTCCTCTCTCTTATCCTGATTTTATTCACAAACTTCTTTATTACCGACTTTCGAAGGGTTTAAACCGTTGACCCTATTTAGGTTTCTACAAGCATAAACACAGTCATATCAAGTATTATTTTGTATATACCACAGTATAGGATCTTACACCACCAAACTCGAACCGGAACCTCGTAGGTCCTCCTGGTACACTGTTTCTTCCTTTATGGTGCTATGTACCTACGTCGGAGAGTCCCTGAGGATCACTCCAGAATGTCGAAAAGTCCAACCCAGGATCTGACAAACTCTTACCTACCTCTACTAGGAACGGGTCCTTCCAGTGTCCAATCGACCCCTCCACCTGAGTACCTGTTAGATCATACCACTCATACGGTACTAACAAGACGGGGATCGACGAGAGTACTCCGGATAGACCTGAAACTCTTTCAGGAGGATGGGACGTACAGACATTTTACCCATATATTCGAAGACACGAGAGTCTCACACCCTGTACTAATTATATACCTTCTATTGACACATTTTGTGAAGTAAAAAAAGTACTTAATCTCGGTTCTTTTTCGACTGAATTTTGAGTTAAGTTTTTTGATTCTAGTACTCTAGGTCAGGGTAGTGAAGTACCGTTTATCCACCCCTTTTTTGCCTTTGTCATTGTGTAAAATAAAGGAACCAGAGGTTTTAGTGGCACCTGTGACTCACGTGGGTGTTATACTTTTCTGTTAACGAGGAACCGTCTTTTCGATACTGTTTGAATCTGTCACACAATTTTTCGTCTCTGTAGTAAAACGGTTGTTTCCAGTTTCGATACCAAAAAGGTCATCAGTACATACCTACACTCTCAACCTGATTTTTCTTCCGACTCGTGTTTTCTTAACTACGAAAACTTAACCCCTGTTCTGAGAGTTCTCAGAGAACCTGACGTTCCTCTAGTTTGTTCAGTTAGGATTTATTCAGTCAGGACTAATAAGTGACTTTCCTGATTACTAGTTCGACTTCACGGTCATGAAACCGGTGAACTACTCTTCTCGGTCGAGTGACCTTTTCTGGAGCTACGACCCCTTGTTAACTTCCGTTTTCCTCTTTCCCTGCTCTCTCCTACTCTACCAACCTACCGTGGTGACTGAGTTGTCCTTATTGAAACTCGTTTGAGATCCTCTATCACTTCCTGTCCCTTCGGACCATACGACGTCAGGTATGCCAGTGTTTCTCAACTTGTACCGAATCACTGACTTGTTACTTGTTGAGGGATAAAGACACTTCAAGACGGTAAAACCGACGACTGAGGACCGACACTAGACGAATCAACCTAGGAGAGAGAGAGCTGTAACACTGAGGTCCGACACTTACGTTCTTTACCAAGTTTTTTACTAAGAGGTAAAGATGTCGAACCGTCCAGGTCCTTCTACTCTAGGAACGTACACGAGACCCAAAGAGACGTACAGAAACGTTCATAAATCACTGAAACACTTTAATCGAAGACTTCCACTGAAAGAAAAGGGATTTCTTGAGGTTTTATTACGGAACTGTTTGAGTTTTAAAGTATCTGGCACATTCAGTAAAGGTGAGGACTTATGAAGGAACGTGTGATCCACCGTTAACTTTAAGAAAGATTACTTAAACTTGGGTTATCTTTGAAACTGGAAACACGAAACGAGAAGGACAAACTCAGTGTGTGAGTAGACACAAATGAGTGGGTAGGAGGGTAAAATGGGTATTTTACTTTCTTCGGCACCCCAGTCTTGTCATTCCGACAACCGTGGTCGCTCGGGGACACTCTCGAGAGGGTCGGACTCTCAACAGGGGTACTACCCCGTCCTCCACCCCGGACGGAGTGACCACACTTCTTTCCGGGGGAGTTAGCGAGTCTGTGGAGGTCGGACGTCCTTGGACCGTCTCACCCTGTCCGTCGTCTCTGAGTATACCCGTGACCCCAGGTGTGGTCCTCGGACCCACTCGGTTCACCATTTCCTTCCTTCCCCAGTACCTAAGATAATGTCATTGGGACGTTCGGTCGGACCCCTCAATAGACCGACTTGATGTAAAGGATCGGAGAATAAACTAATGAAACGTGGAAAGAGGGGAAGTTTGGTAGAAGGGTAGGAGTGGAGGACGGAATAATCAGGTACTGAAAGGGCAAGGGAGTAGAGACGTAGTGGTTTCGGAGTTACGACTTAAGAAAACGTGTATGGAAGAGAAAAAAGAAAGGACCCCTTTGATTGAAAGGGACAGAGAAGGGTTTCACGTCAAGGAGTCACATAAAGGACGTAGGACAGAAAAGAAGAAAAGAGAGTAAAGTCTAAAAGAGAGAGGTACTCTAGTAAGAGTTGGGGAATCTTCGTGATAGCATAGAGGGTGGTGATTTTTATTGTTATTAGGGGTTGGTTACTGAAGAGGTCGACGAGAAAAGATCCGGTTCTCTGAAAACATACCCTATGAAAGGATATCATGAGTCAAATAAGATATGGACATGGTGGTGTACCTGACATTTGGTCAGTTCAAATTTTGGAAAGACAACAACGTAGGTCAGGAGAATGAAGTTCCATTTGTCCTCCCCTTTTACACCTTTGTCACTGTCTAAAATAAAAGAGCTCGAGGGTTTAGTGGCGAGTACCACTGATGTTGATACTTTACTTTTCTACGAACGAGGAACCTTCTTTTCGATACTGTTTGGATTTTTCGTCTCCGTAGAGAAACGACTGTTTCCAAACATATCGGTTTCGATACTAAAAAGATCATCAGTGCATCCGTACACTCTCAACCCGGTATTCTTTCCGACTCGTAGTTTCTTAACTGTGAAAACTTGATACCACGACCTTTTATGAGAACTCTCAGGGAACCTGACGTTTCTCTAGTTTGGTCAGTCAGGATTACATTTGGTTGAGACTTATAAATAACTTTCCTGACAACAACTTTGACTTCGAGATTAGGAAACCGGTAGACTACTC
Source organism: Capra ibex (assembly GCA_006410555.1). Classification (NCBI taxonomy): domain Eukaryota; kingdom Metazoa; phylum Chordata; class Mammalia; order Artiodactyla; family Bovidae; genus Capra; species Capra ibex. The sequence continues at coordinate 62,464,256 of SJYO01046538.1, read as the reverse complement.
TTCTCGGTTGAGTAACCTTTTATGGAATTACGACCTTTTCTAACTCCCGTCCTCCTCTTCCCCGACTCTCTCCTACTTTACCAACCTACCGTAGTGACTGAGTTACCTGTACTTAAACTCTTTTGAGGTACTCTGTCACTTCCTGTCCCTTCGGACTACACGACGTCAAAACCCCAGTGTTTCTCAACCTGTACTGATTCGTTGACTTGTTAAAGAGAAACGGGAAGTCTATTTAGTAGACTTGAAGATTCTGACTGAAACCCTTGAACCGTATTGGATAAGATAGACGGGACGGGGGTGAAATCACGGGGAAAGTACATAATGATGTAAGGTCGGGACTAGGAGGACTACCGTACTTCTGGGGTTCGGGAAAGACGACATCCTTTGAACGCACATAAACGAGACGTCTTTAAAGGAAGGTGTAAGACAAACATACCTATAATATTGATACTGTGAGACTATTTTACCTTCCGGTGAGTTTGGGTAAATATATCTAGGGACGTATCACAAAGGGATTTTGGTACAGTTGTCTTTCTGTAAACCAGAAAACGGTCTCTAGTTTACCCTCGACCAATTCATGAACCTTCATGGTAGAAAAGGACTGAAACCGACCGTAGGTTTACGAAGGAACAATGAATGGTGACTCCACGAAATGTCAAGAAATTGCAACACCGACGACAATTCTAGTACACATTTGTTTGAATCACATTCTTCTCATTTTAATTGGTTGTAACTAGACTGTAACAATAACGAACAGACATTACGCGAGAAGAGTCAACCACCGATTAACGAAATTGTCAGTTGGGGTTTGACATCCGAGAATTACGTTATGTTTACATAAAGAGTGTGACGTCAGGACACACTCAACCTCCCCTAAGAGACGAGGTGTCCCAGTAAGTCCTAGGGTCCCAGGAGGATAGAATAAATGGTCAAAAGAGGTAAGTGGACCGTCTACCCTCTTAACGGTTCTAATGTACATCTAAAACATCTGTCCAGACCCTCCCCACTTGTAGTGAAGACGAATGTGAGATGACAGACCTTGAATCAATACACTGAGGTTCCCTTCGACTATTTGTGACATGTCCATACACGGTCCTTCTTCTTCTCGTGTCCATAACCATTCTTAATCGGTCAAAACGGCGTAGACGGAGCAGAGGGTTTAGGTCTTTCGTAGATACTAAGTCTACACAGTTATTTGTCTGTTCCTTTGTTCCCGTTTATATTCGTTTATCAGGTTTCGGTTACCTCTTCCGCTATCGTGGGGTGAGGTCATGAGAACGGACCTTTTAGGGTACCTACCTCCTCGGACCATCCGACGTCAAGTACCCCAACGATTCTCAGTCTGTACTGACTCACTGAAGTGAAAGTGAAAAGTGAAAGTACGTAGTCTCTTCCTTTACCGTTGGGTGAAGTCACAAGAACAGACCTCTTAGGGTCCCTGCCCCCTCGGACCACCCGAAGGCAGACACCCCAGTGTGTCTCAGCCTGTACTGACTTCACTGAATCGTCGTCGTCGTCGTCAGGTTTCGGTTTTGACAAACGTCTTTCTTTTACGCTAAAGTTTTCCCTAAAAAGTTCGATTAGACATAATCAGTCCCATTCAACACCGGTGTGAGGGTTCGGTCACCAGTCGGGTCGATACCTTGATGTCGACAAAGTGAGACGGTAACGCCACACCATGGGTGTCGTTCCGTGAATCAGTGTTTCACGTCAACGACCGGAGGGAACTCAGTCCGGGTAGACGACCTCCCTGTACCGGTGGATTCGTTAGGGGGGAGTTCACACCCCCTGTCCGGAGTTCGGTCTCTCTCGACTGACCCTTCAGGGTCTAACCTGTAGACGAGAAAACTCTTCAGGAACCCCAGCCCGAGTACCGGGCCGTCAGAGGAGAGGAACGAAAGGGATTGTTATCTTCTCTCTTACGAAGGTTTACGAAGACCGACGGTGTCGGTCCGACAGAGAGACGCTCCAGATACCTGTAGGGTTCCGCTTCAACCCTCGGCTTCCGAACGGGAGGCTTTCGAGACGGCCCTGGGAGACCCACTTTCGGTACCAAAGGTTCCCCTGTTTCACTGGACGTCTTCTACGCAGGTCTACTACAGGTCTATTCGGACCCGACACGGGTCCCCTCTAGTCGAACCTCTCTCGTCGTCGAAACACATATTCCGTCCTCGGACCGTTTCTTTTGACTCCGACCGACCGAAGGGAGGTCTACTTACTGTCTCTCGTCAACAACGTTACGACTCCGTCCCGACAGATGTGACCGTAAAAGGGTGAGGTACAACTATCCGATCCCAAGACCCTTTCACCGACTAAAGACGGAGTCAAAGAAGGGGATAGTTTCCCTCTATTAGTAGGTCTCCTGACAATCCTCCTGATTCACTCGATACATTTTACGGACCTGTCTAGAATGTGTACACCCGCGAGTGCCTACGGGTAGTCGACACATTGAAGGACTCGCTCTGAAGTACGTGTTCGACGACGCGGACCAGTGGGGTCGCGAGAGAGGCACACTCGACGGACGTGTGCACGTGAATCCGGATGTCACAGGTCGTGGGGTCAGTGATCGACGTACACCGGTGAACATAATTTAAATTTAAACAATTTCACTTTCGACGGACTTTTAATTAAAAGAGGTACAAGTTATCAGTGTACACAGTCACCGATGATGCGACAGACAGTGGTTATGTCTCGCAAAGGTAGAAACGTCTTTTGAGACAACTTTTCACTACTAGATCAGTCTTCAATTACCTGCTCCTACACAACGAATAGACCGACGAGTGGAGTCAGTCTCCCTCTCGCAAAGGTCCTGTGTAGTCCACGGTACCCCCACACCGATAGAGGCGGTGTACCAGTGTCACCTCCTCCTCGGGGGACGGTTTGAGGTTATTTAACCTCTGAATACGAACTACACGGGAACGGTTCAGACTCGGTTAAAACCCCTCGTGTCATCCCTCGGTCGACTGTACAGCAACGACAACAACAAGTCAACGAGACAACACAGTTTGAGAAACACCGGGGTGCCTGACGTCGTGTGGTCCGAAGGGACAGGAAGTGGTAGAGGGTCTCGAACGAGTTTGAGTACAGGTAGTTCAGACACTACGACAGGTCGGTAGAGTAAGAGACTGTAGGGGAAGAGGAGTACGGAAGTTAGAAAGGGTCGTAGTCCCAGAAAAGGTTACTTAGTCAAGAAGAGTAGTTCACCGGTTTCATAACCTCGGAATCGAAGTCGTAATCAGGAAGATACTTATAAGTCCTGACTAAAGGAAATACTACCTGACCAACCTAGAGGAACGTCAGGTTCCCTAAGAGTTCTCAGAAGAGGTCGTGGTGTCAAGTTTTGGTAGTCAAGAAACCACGAGTCGGAAGAAATACTAGGTTGAGAGTGTAGGTATGTACTGATGACCTCTTTGATATCGAAACTGATCTGGAAACAACCGTTTCATTACAGAGACGAAAAATTATACGACAGATCCAACCAGTATGGAAAAGAAGGTTCCTCGTTCACTGAAAATTAAAGTACCGCCGTTAGTGGTAGACGTCATTAAAACCTCGAGTTCTTTTATCAGACAGTGACAAAGGTAACTGTACTCAATCGTGGTCGGTATTCTTCTTCCCTAACCAGAACTCTTCACTCCACCTAGGAGACTGTATCTTGTTCAGATAGAGTGCCCGACCGAACACAACAACCCTAAATTGAATATTCTCACCTAGTTTATATTTCAGTAAAGAAGAAAAAAAAATTTAAAAAAACGTTTTACCTGAAGTTAAGATTAGAGTTATCAAGTCAAGGTGTTCGTCTCGAGTCTTGTGTCTATATATTCTTGTGGAGTGTCATTACCTTATAAGGTGTACCTGAGGAACGGTGTTCTCCTAGGACAAGACGTAGGACTGGGTAAAGTTCCTCCACCCGACAGTTTCCTGGAAAGGTCTTCCGTCACTCCGGTATCACCACTATGACCGCCACCATCCCTATAACCCCTCAGGAGGGTGGTTTTGTTTTTGGTTTGTTGAGGGTGGAGTGTAGAGGGTCACTGTTTTTTCTTTGTACCAAATTTACCAGTCCTTCCACTAAATTGTAAGTAAAACCATAACGTATAAAACGTGTCAATGAGTTTAACTTTTACACACTTTTACAATGGAGGATACTTCATCTCTCTTTCCCCCACATATTGTGAAGGAACTTCTTCTCTCCTCTCTCCGTCTTCCCTGTTTCCTGTCGTTATTGTCGTTATTATTATATCGTTTTTGTCTGGTATTAATACTTCACTCATTTTATACAGTCCGGGTAAAGGTTTATTATCTGCGCATAAATACGTAAGATTTGACTGTCGTTGAGGGACCCCATCCATACCGATGATGGAGAGAAAATGTTACCCCACTGACTTTGTCTGTCCAATCCATTGAACGGACTCCAGTGTGTCGGTGACTCTTTGTCTTGACCTAAGTTTACATCCAAACTTGAGACCTCGAACTTGTGAACGAGGAAACGAGGACGTGGACGAGGCAACGGACTTAAAATTAGAATACAGGGAGTCTTACAGACCTTCTACAAGTGAAAAGACTCTCTACACAACCATCTGTCCACGGAGTGAGTAACCACTCGTCATAAATATGATCATCCAAAATACACAAGAGTACAAATATAGTCTTCAGTATTTAACCATCGGGTGACGATAGAAAAAGAAAAAAGAAAAGTAAAGAACCAGATATTGTAAAACCCTATAAATACCGTTTTGGTTATGTTATAACATTTCATTGATCGGAGGTTAATTTTATTTATTTAAATTTAATTTTTTATTTTTTCTTTTCCTTTTTTTCGTTATAAAATTCCTTCGTACGTATTAAAAAGAGTGAAGTTCCAAAAGAATTTTCTATCCGTAGAGACCGTTAGGATACGGGAGGAAAGGACCACCTTAACTCCGAGTTCACACGGAAACTGACCACACAAGGGAAGAAGACATGGGGGTCAGTGAGTATGTAAAGAGGACAACAGAGAGAGAAAAAAAAAAAAATGTCGTAAAATCTTAATGTCAACTGTATACTTATTAGTGTGTAAAAATTTCTATTTTAAGCCACCCAAAACTTTATACGTACCATATTAGTTGAGTTACCTGTACTCAAACTCGTTTGAGGCCCTTTATCGCTTCCTGTCCCTTAGGACCGTACGACGTCAGGTACCCCAGTGTTTCTCAACCTGTACTGATTCGTTGACTTGATGTTTATGTAGACATTTTGATAGTCGAGGTAGTTCTATTGCTTATGTTGGTGGTAGGGGTTTGACAGAATACGGAAAAACACAGGAAGGGAGGGTGGGGCTCCGTTGTTGAACACATGAAAACCTGTGACATCTAATAAAGTAGAAAAGATCTTAAAATCCCTTTATTTTGGTATATAGGAAAATAGACCGAGGAAAGTGAGTTACAGTGGTGAAAGCCTATGTGAGTGAAACAAATCACACAGTCATCAGGTACGTGAAGATAAAGGAAAACTAACGACTCGACATAAGGTAACGCACTTGTACGACGTTAGACCAGTAGGTGACAGGACACAGACCTGCAGACCCACCGGAGGTCAAACCCTGAGAAAGTTCAGTTCGACGACTCTTATAGACACACGTTCACAATCACACTTGTGTCGAAGGTCCAGACGACCCATTTATATACCCTCTTCTTACCGACTTAGTGTACCATCCATATACAAATTAAAAAATTTTTGACAGTTTAATAAAAGGTTTCATCTACCTAACACACACACGTACCGCCCGTGGACGACTGTAAACGTTGTAGGCAGGTGGTCGGGGTACTAAACAGACTCTCAACAGAGTGTCGTTGAGAGAACAGACACTCGTGTCTGTACTTCCCACTTACGGATATCTTGGTTTCCCCTAAGAACAACGAAAATGTGTCTTATGATAGTATAATGTGAATACTTCGCGACACACTACAAGTTTCTGGAAAGTGTGTCTAATAAATTACACTAGATTTAGTACTAACTTACATCTATCAAAACTAAAGTACATGTCACTCAAAGAAGGAATGTTGTTCTGTCTTCGACCCGTACATCGTTGTTGAAAGGCACCTGTGTAGTCTCTTAACTCCAGTGTCCTGTTTGTAGTAACACTTCTGTCTACAGACGTCCCTCTGTATCGACGATCTGAACCGAACAGAACCCATCTTTGGTGGTCTCTTTGGTCATCTTTTCATCTGTACACCTACCTAAAACATCTGATCGTACTTTCACACCCACCCCGAGGACCCACGACGTCCGTGTCTGCCCGAGGATGGAAAACGACTCGTCTTAGACTTTACTGTTCTTTATTACCGTCATGACGTCGAAGACCCTGGCTTACCCCAGAACGTTACACTCCAACGGACGTTAATGTTCCTAGATAACCCAGGGTCGTTTGTCGACGAGTCCTTAAGACGAGGAACCTCCTCTTCCACTGTAAACGATCTTTAACCCACTACCACAGTCGACAGTGAGTCATATTTGGTGTCTACATAAACTTTACACAACTGGCTGTCTGTGTATAGGTCAAATGTCTGTAACCTAGTCCTCTATTTCGCATCCCGTCTGACATATAAATTGTATGTTCCCGACTTATACGAGAGTGTAGTTCGTGAGACGGTTCCCGAGCCTATGTTACTACTGTCTGTAGAAATATCCAGTAATAGTTGTTACCGCTTTGGTGAGTCTTACCTGGGCTGAAAGTCTAGTAAGGCCGGAGTATCTCTACTATAGACTGAAACCGGTAAAGATTCTTCTTAAACACTCTCAGTCGACCTCTCCCCGAGTCTCCCTTTTACCCTTCCCTCGTCCCCTCCAGGGACCTAGTTTCCGTGCTCTAATCTTCCTCTACATCCCTAATGGTCCAAGTCCTACGACCTCGTCTTTCAAACGCACACACACAGACGTATGTGCACTTGTACACACGAACGCACATTCCTCAAGACTTTAATAGGTTAAGAGTTAATTTAGTGTCGTGAGTCCTCCGTAAGAAAACACCACCGATCTAGGAAACCCTCTCGGGGTCCCCATTTTCAACACGTTTCTGTATATGCTAGTCGAGGACCCCAGTCCACCCCGACGAAGACAACGTATCTAGACTTTTCACTTATCGACAAGGAGGTGAATCCAAACATTTACGGTGGCATAGAACTTTTCTAATAGTATTTTTGAGTCTTATATTGGTCGTGATCAGACGGGTGGTGAACCAAAGTACACTTAAGTATGAACCGGTAAAAACGAAAGTCTACAAAAGGAAAACTCTTTACTTTACATCGTCCGTCTTGACTGGGGTGCAGAGGAGGCACCCATACTACACGGAGAACGGTTCATAAATAGGGGGTGTACATTATCATGACATCGTACACGAAATGTACAATGTGTTTACCATGGATTCACATTCAGAACGAGTCGAACGAGAAAGGTGATTCGAATGTGAAATCTCTAAAGAGGTACAACCGCATACCAAAAAATAAAACTGACTATGTTTATAAGGTAGTACGTTGTTATTTTTAAAACAGGTATCAAAGGGGATAACTCCCCGTAAATAAATAAATAAGTAAAAAACTCCCCGTAAATTCTACAAAGAGTGTAAGGACAATAAAAGTTTTTAAGGGCTTACTGAGAAACACCTTACACCCGTACCAATCACAGGGAAACCCCGTGACCGAGAGTGAACCGAAGGTGAACTCAGTCGACCTTTCGAATTATTGTGGGTACGAACCGGGGATGGGGTCTCACGGACCTCGTAAGACATACCCCGACACCAGTCCGGTGCGTCCTGGTTCACCTGGGAGTCGGACTCCGCCCCACTTGGTACCTCCTAGACCTCTGAACCCTCTCTTCCACTTCGTCTAGTCACTACGACGTTACGTCGAGGGTTGGGTGGACAAGTACTTACACTTGCCCGGGTCACGTTTTACTTGTGCGGGTACAGAATTGGTCCGACACACACTCGTAGGTTGAGGACGGACGAAATTAGGGGTCTGTAGAGAGTCATGACCGACGAATACCGAGATCCTTGTCGGTCTCACTAAAATAACACAAAAGACTTTAGGACTCCGTTTCCGTGTAAACACGATAAGACTCGTCACCGTCCACACCTGCAACCAACTGAATCCTGACTCTGACCAGGGGTACCCTCCATCTCTCCTCCTTCCCTCTTCGTCTCCCTCGTTTCCAGTAGAAATGTAGTTCTCAAGGACCAAACCGTGTACACCCACAGTGTGGTAAAGGTTGTCTTGTAGGGTATGACAGATTACATCCTATACTTTTCTTATACACATGAAGACACGATTCGAAACCCACAAGCTTCCCGGTCCCGATGGTTTCCAATTCTTTGCGACGACGATTCCACAGTCTCAGATTTTCCTACACGAGACTCGAGACTGGGGGTTCGGTCACGTAGATCTCAGTCCTGACTTACACGGGAAACAGGTCGTGGAGTGTATAGGTCCTAGACTGGACGGAGCACAGATAAACTTATGAAACACCAGTATAAAGTAAATTTCTATCAACTAATTTGGTGTTTAAATTGACTTCCATTAGGAAGCTACTGTAAGATCCAGACTAAAAAAAAAAGGATTTTATCCGTTGATCTAACCTTTAATATTCCCCTTTTTTAGAATTTCTTGTTCACAAACCACGGTTCGTCGCCTCGACTTTATGTTAAAGTGAAAATCCTGGTTAACACAAAGGTGGGGAGAGGTCGTTGACTCTCAAATTACGTTTCTCCCACTACATTGCCGAGACAGACGTACCCATAGACTTCCATTCTCTTTTGGACAGTAGAGTGTAACGGGTGATTAAAGAACGACTTTAATAATCGTCGGATTTTTATCTTGACAATAGTAATCGTAAACCTTACCGACCAAGGTATCACCCCCGGACGTCCCATATTTCCTCTAGTCGACGTGACACATCGGGTACCGGTACGGGTGAGGTGACCCACTACACAACCTAGTACAACCCCTGTGTCACTGTGGTTAAGTGTCTGAGTGTTGTCTAAGCTGACTTTTGTCACAATCCTTCTTAGGACTGGTTAAGAAGTCCTGACTTCTTCCCGACTTTGTGAGTCAAAACAGACTTTAATAGTCGAAGTGTACCGTCCCGAGGACCGTTGGAGACGAGGATGCGAGAACCCACAGGACCTTGAGACTTCTGTAATCGGACAATACAAGATCGTACAAGGGGTGGGAGAAGGGGGTCTGAGGGGACGATCCGGTCGAAGTGAGGAAGGACATGGATCCGAGTCCGGGTGTCTTGACGTCACTCCCTCGTAAAGCCTGGGTGTGTGTGTGGACCGAAATAGGGACCCTACCCATACTCGTCCCGTAAATTAGACGTCCTTCAGAGGAAAGGAGACAAGATAGGTACGAGTAAGGTTTACAATCGTGTATATTAATAATTAACGAAGATCTACGTAGACAGAGAGGTGGTGTCCAACTTGATACAGAAACGTTTTTCCCGAACGTTCTCAAGACAAGGGTTCATGGAGTCTTACACTGACAAACCTCTATCAAAGAAATTTCTCCATTGACTCAATTTTACTCTAGTAATTCTACCTGGGATCAGGTTATACTACAGGAATGTATTTCTCCTTTACATCTGTGTCTGTAAGTGTGTCTCCCTCGTGGTGCACTTCCGTCGTCTTTATGCTGGTAGATGTCTGTCTCCTCTCTTCCGAGTCCTCCTGAGCCAGGATGGGCGTGGAACTAGAAGATCGGAGGTCTAAACACTCTCCTACATAGAGACAACAAGCAAGGGGTCCGACACCATGAAACAATGTCGTCGGTATCGTTGGAGTTGTGAGGAAATGACGTATCATTAGTCAAAAACATGGTACACCCGAGACCCACTCCACTGTCGGCTTCACCCTTTCCGACCCTAGAGGACCTCCTCGTTCGAGTTCCTCAGTGTCATGGACAGGTCGAGGGAAGTCTGCGGTCCCGGTTTAACGACGGTTTATTTGTGTCCAAGGGGTCCGATGGGAAACAACGGGGAAGAGGTTCACAAACGACTGATATCTCACCAGTGACACGAGGAATCTTTCAAGGTCAACTACGATATACAGACAGATAGGAATGTAAAATTTCCGTGAAACTTTTGGTAACTCAGGTTGAGAAAATTATTTTCCCAACCTTTGGTTATATCCTGGGAATAGTACTCAAACGAGAACCTTTGGTTATACCCTGAGAATGATATTGTAAGAGATGTTTCCGGGGGTAAGAATACGAGGTGAAGGAACAAAACCGTCTTCTTTCTAGACCATCTATTTAATGAATAGAAAATATCGGTTCGGTGCGTAGTAGAATGTAGTGAGAGAAAGTCGTAGAATGTCGTGTGACGAAAGGAAACGTAGACTGTAGAGGTGGTCTCCAGGTCGCTACTGTGTCTCTAGCCAAAATCACCACTCGTGTCATCACCGACTCGGTTCTAGGGGTCCGGTTGGACCTACGATCCCCGTATAAGGGTCTAGGGGAGGAAAGAGAGACTTACGAGAGAAAGACGACCCTCGGGAACACGGACTTAACGATCATTAGGATCGTCACGATGAACCCAGGAAGTTCGGACAGAGGTCCCCATACTGAACTGGGGACCAGAAGGGGTGGATATTAGTATCGTTGTGTGTGTGTCTGTGTGTGTGTGTATGAGTGTGTGTACACACCTCTGGAAGAACGGTATCTAGTTTGTGTCGGTCCTTTATTATTTACACACACATACACACATATCCGTGAATTCACAGAAAATTATTAACTTTACTAAGTATATTTTCCCGAATTAATAAAGTCCTCGAAAACGTATATTTCCAGAGGGACCACCGAGTTTAACATTTCTTAGACGGACGCTACGTCCTCTTAACCCAAACTAAGACCCGAACCCTTCTAGGGGACCTCTTCCCTTACCGATTGATGAGGTCATAAGAACGGACCTCTTAAGGTATCTGTCTCCTCAGACCGTCTGATATCAGGTACCCCAGTGTTTCTCAGCCTGTACTGATTCGCTGATTGTGAAACATATATTTCTTCACTCGATTAATTGGGTTTCCTATAAATATATCGTTTTTTCAAATTTTGAATGAGTCAAATTGGACTCAAAGACTGAAAAAATTTCGTTTCAAAATAAAGTATTTTATAGGATCCACTTATACACTTTACCGTCTCACATACCTTCCTTTAATTTACTACACACATAAAAGAGAGTCCGAAGGGGTCACCGAGTCTACCATTTCTTAGGTAGACATTACGTCCTCTGGACCCAAACTAAGGACCCAGTCGTTCTAGAGGACCTCTTCACTTACCGATGGGTGAAATCATAAGTTCGGACCTCTTAAGGTACCTACCTCCTAGTACAACCCGTGTGAAAGTAGGGGGAGTCAAGATTCCGGATGTAAGTCTCACCCAGAAACTCCTTTTGAAGGTCTTCTTACGACACGTGTACCGACACATAGTCAAGTCAAGTCAGTGAGTCAGCACAGGCTGAGAAACGCTAGGGTACTTAACGTCGTGTGGTCCGGAGGGACAGGTAGTGGTAGAGGACCTCAAGTGAGTCTGAGTGCAGGTAGCTCAGGCACTACGGTAGGTCGGTAGAGTAGGAGCCA
>SJYO01046538.1:62355031-62452583 GCA_006410555.1 Capra ibex | reverse complement strand
TTTTACACCTTATAAAAGACCTTACCTAATTGTTAATTACCAAGGAATAACTACCGATAAATCCAACAAAGAGTAGAAAAAAAACAAACAAACAAAAACGAGAATGTCTGTCATTACTTTTTGATAGGAAGGTTTAGATAATCCGTATCAAAAACACTCATATGAACGTCCTTTTTAAGGGTTGTCTCTTTGACGACTCAGTCTCCTCTAAAAGAAATTTTGAAATTACCTACAACGGTTTAGTGAAAGGTTTCTTAGTGTGATTAAATATAAGGGTGTTAGTCCAATTCGCAGACGAATTAAGGGATACCGACGTGGGTATATAACCCACAATAAGTTGAAAAATTAGTTCTGGGTAGACGACCAATTTTTTTCCGTAAAACAACAATTGTACACGAACATTATTTAGTACTTACTCCAAATGTTAGAGAAATAAACAAATTATCTGTTAAAATGTAGAATAATCGTTTGATAGAGACGAATTAAAAGATATAGTAACAAGTAGAAACGGTATCCCTAGGTACATTCGGGAAACCTTTTTTTTTTAATCAGTGAACAGTTTATACGGTCTATAAAGAAAGGTCTAGTAGTAGAAACTTTGAAACAAAAAAATGTACCTTAAGTTAAAAAAATGTATCAGATTCAATTTTTTTTATAAAACGTATTAGAAAACAAATCTCCACGGTTAAACGAAAATCCGAGTAACAGGTTAATCAGGAGAAGACTACGGTATTTTTGACGGAAAAAATTAGTTTTTCGTATTTTAAATTAGACAAATTTATGGTGAAGAAAAAGAATTTAAATTTAAATAAATAAAATTAACCTTCGATTAATGAAATGTTATAACATAACCAAAACGGTATGTTGTTGTACTTAGGCAGTGCTCACATGTGCACAAGGGGTAGGACTTGGGGGGAGGGTGGAGGGAGGGGTATGGTAGGGAGACCCAGTAGGGTCACGTGGTCGGAGTTCGTAGGACATAAGACGTAACTTGGACCTGACCACTAAGCAAAGAATATACTATAACATGTACAAAGTTACGGTAAGAGGGTTTAGTAGGGTGGGAGAGGGAGAGGGTGTCTCAGGTTTTCTGACAAGTTATGTAGACACAGAGAAAACGACAGAGTGTATGTTCCAATAGCAATGGTAGAAAGACTTAAGGTATATATACGCAATCATATGTCATAACCACAAAAAGAAAGACCGAATGAAGTGAGACATATTAGCCGAGGTCAAAGTAGGTGGAGTAATCTTGACTAAGTTCACATAAGTAAAATTACCGACTCATTTTTGACGGAAAATTAATTGTGAGATTATGTGATGAGAAATTACTAATGACTGATGACTAGATTTCATTGTCCGAATTTTTGTTTCTAGTGACTCTGTTTGTTACCGAAGTTTAAGATATAATCTCTTTTACAAGATAGACTAAAGTTTCAAGTATCTTATACAAACTTTTATTAACGACCTTAAATTTCCTCTACATTTGTTTATATTTCTGTCACGTACGATTACCTATCCTTCTGAGTTATAAAATTCTACAGTTATGATAGGTTTCTTTAGATGTCTGAGTTGCGTTATGAAGCGTTTTAAGGTTACCGACAAACAAAAAAAACAATTAACAAAAGACAAAAAAAAAAAACATCTTTACCTTTTTGACTAAAAGTTTAATTATACCTTACCGTTCTCAGGGGACTTCTTAGTTTCGTTGAATTTTTTCAATTCAACCATATGAGAGTGAAGGGCTAAAACTTTAAGTCACGTTTCGAAACCATTATTTTTATTACACAATGACCGTACTTCTCTCTGTATCGCTAGTTACATTATCCTAACACTCAAGTCTTTATTTCTGTGTTGATACTAGTTAATTAAAGATTTTTCCCGTGGTTCAGGTAAGTTTCCGTTTTCTTATAAACTAAGTTTTCTACCACGACTCTGTTGGTGTATAAGTGTACGTTTTCTTACCTCAACGTGGGGATGGAGTATGGTACATGTTTTTCATTGATTTGCCTAGTTACAGGATTTGTACTCGATTTTAGTATTGAGAATCCGTTTTCGTACCCCATTTAGAAGTACTGAAACCTAAATCGTTATCTAAAAAATCTATACTGTGATTTTCGTATTCATCGTTTTCTTTTGTTGTATCTACTTAACTAGAAGTAGTTTTAATTTTTTTTTTACACACGTAGTTTCTTGTATTAGTTCTTTTTTTAAAAAAAGGGGTGTCCCACCCTTTTATAAACTTTTAGTATTTATATTATTCCTTAACGATAGATCTTAAATGTTTCCTGAAGATTTTAAGTTATCGTTTTTCTTGTGTTTGTCCGTAAAAAGGTTTCTCCTATATGCTTACTGTATATTCATGTACTTTTTCGTGAGTCATAGTGATCTGTACCCCCTTTAAGTTTAGCTTAGTGTCACTCTTTGGTAAAATGTGAATGGTCCTACTGATACTTCCAAGTGACGAACACCCTAACATTTTGTTCCGTCGACGATACTTTCGTTAAACCGTCAAGGAGTTTCTTTTTCGTTCTCTCAAGGTCTTTTTGTAAACGAAGACGAAATAACTGATCCGGTTTCGGAAACTGACACACCTAGTGTCGTTTGACTTTTTAAGACTTTCTCTACCCTTATGGTCTCGTGGAATGGACGGAGGACTCTTTAGACATACGTCCAGTTCTTCGTTGTCAATCTTGACCTGTACCTTGTTGTCTGACCAAGGTTTAGCCCTTTGCTCATACAGTTCCGACATCTAACAGTGGGGCGAATAAAGTGAATATACGTCTCATGTAGTAAGGTCCGACCTACTTCTTGTCCGACCTTAGTTCTAAAGGTCCTCTTTGTAGGTATTGGAGTCTATTTGTCTACTGTGGTGGGAATACCGTCTTTCACTTTTTGATTTCTCGGAGAATTACTTTCACTTTCTCCTCTCACTTTTTCGACCGAATTTTGAAAAGACTTCTTTTCATTCTAGTACCATAGACCAGGGTAGTTAAGTACCGTTTCTCTACCACTTTGTTACCATTGTCACTCTCTGAAAAAAAAAAAAAAAAAAAAAAACACGAGGTTTTAATGACGTCTACCACTGACGTCGGAACTTTAATTTTCTACGAACGAGGAACCTTCTTTTCGATACCAGTTTTTATCTGTCGTATAATTTTTCGTCTCTGTAATGAAACGGTTGTTTCCAGGTATATCAGTTTCGATACCAAAAAGGTCATCAGTACATACCTACACTCTCGACCTAATATTTCTTTCGACTCGTGGCTTCTTAACTATGAAAACTTGACATCAAAACCTTTTCTGAGAATTTTCAGGGAACCGGACGTTTCTCTAGATTGGTCAGTTAGGATTTCCTTTAATCAGGACTTATAGGTAACCTTCCTGACTAGGGCTTCGACTTTGACGTCATGAAACCGGTGGACTACGTTTCTTGACTGAGTGATCTTTTCTGGGACTACGACCCTTTCTAACTTCCGTCCTCTTTCCCTACTGTCTCCTACTCTACCAACCTACCGTGGTGACTGAGTTACCTGTACTTAAACTCATTCGAGGTCCTAAACCACAATCTGTCCCTTCGGACCACACGACATCAGGTACCCCGACGTTTCTTAGCCTGTGCTGACTCGTTGACTAGACTTGACTTGACTTTTATAATTTGTGTCTGAATGGTATAGTACGTTTAGGGTGAAGATCCTTATATGTGTATCCTTAACTTTCGTCCCTGAAAATGTGGTTACTGGTAATACCGGGACAAATATTATCGGGGTTTACCACCTCTGTTGGACTCACAGTCACCAACCTACTTCCTATTTGTTTTACACGATACGTGTATGGTGCCTCATACTAAGACGACACTTTCCTTCCTTCAAGACTATATCAACTGTCGTACCTACTTAGAATTCTGTATTATTCACTTCATTCGGTCCGTGTTTTATTTGTTTATTCTAAGATGAGTATACATTACAGATCTTATTCGTTTGAGTATGTCTGTCTTTTATCTAATATCCAATCGTCCCGAACCCTTCTCCTCCCTTACCCCTTACTAACGAATTACCATTGTCTGAATGACAAACTCCACTACTTTTTCAAACCTTTATTTGTCACCACTACAAACGTGTTGTAAGCAAAGGTGAGTCTACGGAGTAGACCTGTGAAAAACAACTCACGACAAAAGTGAACCAGGTTAGCCCTCACCATGAACCTTAATTAGTGAACTAAAATGTCCTCAACATTATCTCCTAAGGGAAAGTTAGATGTCACGTGTGTTATAGTGGAAGAAACCTCCTTCTGGACGGTAACCACCAAGTAAAACGAACGGAGAACTAAACAAGGTAAGGTATAATAACAAGTCATAGATGAAAAGTAACGGGTAGTGTGAAACAAAATTTTTGACTTAAAAAGGAATACAAATTCATTTCTTAACGTACATTTATTTATGTTCGTACATTTATGTCGTTTCTTCCCAAAAAAATAAAACGAGTTGAATATACTTTGGGTTCGTACTTTTGTTTTGATCACTTTTATTAAAAATTACGAACTAAACTTACAAAATTCATACAGTTGATGGAATACGTACGATATTGTAACTAATAAGAGTTAATTACAGAGATAAACTAACGATAGTTGAAGTTGTACAGAAGGACTGGTGCCTCGTGATAGGTCATTCTTTAGAGATCGTATTTGAAACGTTTAGTGAATTTTTTTAATACTTGGTAAAAAAAAAAGAAAAAATTTTTTCTAAATAAATAAATAAAATGAGATAAAAAACCGACACTACCCAGAAACAACGACGTACACCCGAATGAGATCAACGCCGCTTACCCCGTATATGGAACACCGTCACCTGATGAGTAAAACCATCGAAGAGAACAACAACTCGTGTTCGTGTACCTTAAATCACCAACGGGATATACGCGACTCATCAACACCGTGTCCCCGAATAAACGAGACGTCACACACCTTAGAAAGTCCTAGTTCCTACTTTGACCCCAGGGAACGTAACGTTCCACCTAAGAAATGGTGACCTGGTCGTCCCTTTGGGGCTTTTGGTGAAAACTGTACAACCTAGTCAGTGTCGTGTAAGAGGTATGTGACGTGTTAAAAAAAAAAAAGTAAACCCAAAAATGGAAAGGACTTTAGTATTTCTTATTATACGACTTTCGCAACGTAAAAAAGGTAGAAGTTATAATTTTATTGATGTATTTTTCAGTGGTTAAAACTATTTAAAGGAAATTTAAGTAGGACTATACTGTCGGTGGTGTATGTTAGAATATGTTAACAAAGTTTACTTCAAATTCTGTTGACTCACGATGATCTCAGTAGAATGCCTTTTTTGGTTTACTTGAAAAACCGATTAGAGTAAATACGTTCTTTTTACTTTTATATATAAATGTATTCTCGGACACTTACTTATAATTATCTTAGTAATAGATAATATCGGTGTTTCAGTCAACGTTTTGAGTGAATAAGACTAAGGTAAATATACCTACAGTTCTTATCTGTTTAAATACGTCTGTCTAACACCTAATCACCAACGGTCCCGACTCTCGTCCAGTGTCTACCCCTTAATCTACTTCCTTGAGGATTACCCATGTTTCAAAGAAAACCCCCACTACTTTTACAAGATTTTAATCTCATGTCACTAACAACATGTCGGAACATTTACATGATTTTGAATAGGTTGGCATATAAAATTTACCCATTTGAAATACCATACAGTTAATGCATAGTTATTTTGACAAAATTTTTTTCTCTATGTTTTAGTTTGGAGTAATGAGACACAGAGGTCACAAGGAAGAGGGATCTGTGTATAACTCTAAATCACAGCGAGAGAACACAGAATGCGTTTGTGTGTGTATATGTGTATAATACTAGAAAAAGAAAAGTAGAAAGTTTCTGTAGTCGTTAAACCTTTGAGACGAGGGTCATTCCTCTATAATAGTTTTAATGACTTTAGTGTTCGTCTGTCCGTTTTCTTCGATTGGGAATCCTGAAACCAAAGGTCCTTTTATCCCGTACACCTTGAGTGTACCCGAAAGAAAAGAAAGAATGTTTGTTTAGTTTTCCACCTATTTTATTCAAGTTTTCCCTTCTCTAAGTGGAACAGATCATTCCCCTCTACGTAGAGGGATTTGTTCCCTGTTACCTACCGACGGGGGAGTCACTACCTTCACTTTTGGAGACGGGTCACCTGGTCATACACGGTTCAGTGAAGTCAGTATAGGTTGAGAAACACTGCGATACCTGAGATCGGACAGTCCGAGGAGACAGATACCCTAAGAGACCTGTTCTTATGACCTCACCCAACGGAACTGGCAGAGGTCCCTTAGAAGGGTTAGGTCCCTAGTTTGGACACAGAGAATGTGGAGGACGTAACTGTCCGCACCAAGAAATGGTGATCACCGTGGACCCTTCGGGTTCCCTGGTCCCTATAGTGATTTTACGAACCAAGACTACTCCGTAGACTCACCCTTTTATAGTGTTACGGGTTCCTTTTCCGATCCTAACTCATTCCCACTTTGTGACTTGAGAATTTCTTATCCAGAAGTAAGTTCATGGGTCCTTTGTTCACCTTCAAAGGTGTCTATAGTTCTAAAAAGGAGTAGACTCAACATCGTCAGAGAGTAACCCACCCGACGACGGTCCGTTCCTTTTTTGAAAAGAAGACGACTCATCATTTCATCATTGGAAGAAAGAAAACCTCTATTCTCTATGTAGAGAAGGACAACCAAGATGTTAACTACACCTCCCATCCCGTACTCTTGAGGAGGAAGACTGTGGGTTGAGTAAAATATACTCCTAATAATTAAATAATGAATAATTACAAGTGTTACTGTTGTATCCTCTGAGGACTTGAGTGGAGGAAAGTGTAGTCTAGATGTCAATGTACATTTTGTCAAAAGAGACTTTCTTTGAGTATTTGATCTACTCGTTGAGGATACGTTATCCTTTTACTCCCCTTTTGTGTGTGTGTGTAACTTTGTTCAGAACCGTATCAGAGTCGATGACCATCGGCTACTAATTTTTTTTTTTTTTGATGAAACTGTTAGTACTTCCAAACTCTGTTGGTTCTCTATCAAGTCAAGTCAGTGAACCAACACAGGTCGGGAAACGTTGGGGTACCTGACGTCGTGTGGTCCGAAAGGTCAGGTAGTGGTTGAGGGTCTCGAATGAGTTTGAGTACAGGTAGTTCAGTCACTATGGTAGGTTGATAGAGTAGGAGAGAACAGGGAAAGAGGAGGACGGGAGTTAGAAAGGTTCTCTGTCTTTCCTTACCGTACGTGTAAGTTTCACGACTTCTTTTTTGTTTTTTGACGACGGTTTTTAGGAGATGAGTCTTTTCATCAGGAAGTCTTAATATTGATCCTATTTCTTAAAAGGTCTCTTTCTTTTTGTGACCGGAATATTTTTTACAATTTCCCTAAATTAGATCGATATTATTTTCGTACGATTACTCATTAGTACACTTTACGGTCCGACCTACTTCATATTCGGCCTTAGTTCTAACGGTCCTCTTTATAGTTATTGGAGTCTATACGTCCACTGTGGTGGGAATACCGTCTTTCGCTTCTTGATTTCTCGGAGAACTACTTTCACTTTCACCTCTCACTTTTTCGTTATCAAATAAAATTCGACTGTTGTCAAATTCAAGTTTGTGTATGATTTCGGGAGACAAAAATAAGAAGGGGTTGTCCAAAGATGTAAAAACTACAATATTAAATGTAGAAAATTTAAACGTATCGGTAATTATTTAACATTGAATTCACTACGTTGTTTTCGTCAGGATACTCCCTTGAAGTATCCATATTTGTGAATACAATTCTTTTTACTTTTTCGAGTTCATTTGGTCTGTATGGAGTTCCTTGATCTTTTTCTTCTTGTTTAATTCGGGTTGGAATCCTTTTACTTCCTTTATGGTTTCTAACCTCGTCTATAAACACGAGTACTTAACCTTCTAATCATGACCATTCTACAGGTATGATTGAATTCGTTGTGTGTCTAAATTACATTAAGGATAGTTTTAAGAAAACTGAAAAAAAGTATCTTTATACGTTTTATTGGGATTTTAAACATCTTTTGGTGTTTTTTAACGAAGACATATTGTCTTCGTTAGAACTCTTCATTATTGTTTCGACCCCTGTGGTATAAAGAACTAAGTTCGATATAATGTTTCAATAACATTAATTTTGGTATACGATCACCGTATTCTTCTCTGTACATCTAGTTACCTTCTTTTGTCTCTAGAGACTTTTTTTTGGTGACGAATATACCATTTGATTGAAAACTGTATCCTAGGTTCGTAAATACTGCCCCTTTCCTATCAAAGAAGTTATTGACCCTGACTCTATTGATCTGTCGGGTGTTAGTCCTTTTATTTCGATTTAGGGTAGAATTTGGGATATGTTTTTAGTTGAACTTTATTATTTTGACTTTGCTATCTTACCTGACCAACCTAGAGGAACGTCAGGTTCCCTGAGAGTTCTCAGAAGAGGTGTCAAGTTTTCGTTGTTAAGAAGACGTGAGTCGAAAGAAGTGTCAGGTTGAGAGTGTAGGTATGTACTGGTGACCTTTTTGGTATCGGAACTGATCTACCTGGAAACAACCGTTTCATTACAGAGACGAAAAATTATACGACAGATCAAACCAGTATTGAAAGGAAAGTTCCTCATTCGTAGAAAATTAAAGTACCGACGTTAGTGGTAGACGTCCCTTGACATTTAGTTTTGGTGTCACTTTATAGTGGAATATGGACAATATTATCGATAGTAGTTTTTCTATTCTCTCTATTGTTTGTGACCGTTCCTATACCTCTTTTCTCTTAGGAAAACGTGACACCAACCCGTTCATTTGTACTTCTCAGGAGTTGTTTAAACTTCATATTGATGGTATTATAGGTCGTTAAGATGGAGACCCATAAATATCATTTCTTTGTTTTAATGATAGAGTTCCTCTATTATCGTAAAATTCCAACTAATATCACAATAAATAGTATCGATTTTGTACCTTTGTTGGATTCTCAGGTAGTCACCTACTCACTTATTTTTTTATACCATATGCATATGTTGTTTTATAATAAGTCGGTACTCTTTCTTCCTTTAGGACGATGAACACCGTACTCACCTAGACCTCCCGTAACATCAGTCATTCTAAGTGTTTGGTGAATAAACACTTTAGATTTTACTGACTTAAGTATCCTTGTCTCTTGTCCGACTACCAACGGTCTTCGTCCTCCACCTCCCCCCCTTTACCTACTTCCACTAGTTTTCTATGTTTACAGGTAGTAATAAATAGTTTTCTATTTATTCAAGACCTCTATATTGTATGTCGTACTACTGATATCAATTGTTATAACGAAACATATAAACTCTGGACGATTCTGTCATCTAGAATTTTCAAGAGTAGTGTTCTTTTTCACATTCATACACTCTACGACCTACATTTGATTTGAGTAACACCATTAATAAAGCATTATATATGTATATAGTTTAACGATCTTACACGTGGAATTATGTCACAAAATTCAATTAATATAGATTTTGACCTTTTAACACAAGATAATCATAATATAAAATTTTTAGTATTCATTTTTAAAACATCTTTTTTATTCATTTTACGTTAGATAGAATTTTGACCTGTTCGAGTTTGTGTAAAGAACTTTTTATGTTTAAGAGTTATAACAAAATTCTTATTTGCCGTGGATTTACCTGGATTTTTCGATACCTATTTTTAAATGAATATTAAAGGTTAAAAATGGATTAATCTATTTTGTTAACGACTAAGTTTCAAGTCTGAGGTTTAACGAAAGTAAACGGATTTAAAACGTTTAATAAGAAAGTAGTAAAAGTTTTGTCCGAAGGTGGTTTAAACATGCAGTGTACACGAGGTACCCAGATTTCAAGAGTAAATTAAAGAGAAAATGGTGTAAAGAATACGATCCGTTGTTAATAAAATACGATGATCTAAGGAATTTTCTAGAATTATTAATAGATATGACTTCGTATACGGAAGGGACCGATTGTAGGAATGAACCATGTGCACCAAACCACCGTGCTCGACGAATGAATCAAGTCGAATATAATAAAATCGAAAGAGAGAGAGAAAGTAGCCTCCTCCGTTACCGTGGGGTGAGGTCATGAGAACGGACCTTTTAGGGGACCCGTCTCCTCGGACCATCCGACGTCAGGTCCCCCAGCGCTTATCAGCCTGTACTGACTCGCTGAAGTGAAAGTGAAAAGTGAAAGTACGTAACCTCTTCCTTTAGCGTTGGGTGAGGTCACAAGAACGGACCTCTTAGGGTCCCTGCCGCCTCGGACCATCCGACGCCAGATACCCCAGCATTTCTCAGCCTGCGCTGACTTCCCTGCGTCGTCGTCGTCGTCGTCGTCGTCGTCGAGAGAAAGTACCTTTTTTACTATGTTGGTGTATGGAATTTACCTGGTGAAACGGGACCCCTCAGGGTCAAATACGGAGACCAGGGACCAATTAAGTCTCGGGGTGGGGGTGGGGTGTCTGATAGTCTTCACTGTGGTGGCAGACCATTTACGCTATCTACGGACGGTCAATTCCTCAGAAAGTAGGATTAGTACGCCACTCACACTGGAGTCCGTCTGGGTGTCGACAACAGAGACGTAACCTCGATGCACGTCCGTCCGTCGTCGGACATACATCTAACGCAGTTCGTCAAATTGTCCTCTTAGGTGGGTAGGATTTTGACGGAAACTTTGTCATCACACCCTACACGTAAAAGGTTGACGACCAGTTCCTTTATATTTGAGTAGACCGTCCGCCGTTTTCGGATGGCAGGTAAACGAGATCTCGAAGACGCAAACTCCATTGTAAGGAGAGACCTTCTTACTCTAAATAAGTAAACCACTTCACCGTAAACACGTAGAAAGTACCCGCAACCCAAGATTAGTCCTTTACCCCGTTTTTATCGGACGTCAGTTTCAAGGAGGGGTCTTACTGAGAAGTCTCACCTTTGACTATCGGTTCCTAGGCTACAGATACGAAGAGGGATGTTCCTACCACCAGGGACAAGAAATGATCTCCTGTAGAACTTTATAAGTCGATTTTATCCGTAAGTCCGGTCTCTTAGAATAAGTATCAATACTCCACGAAGACAATCCTTTTTAATCCAAACTCCTCAAGACAACCACTCCCCCAATTTCCTCCTACGAATTTAGGAATGTAAGAACGAGGGAAAACCGAGAGGGTGGATGAGTACCCTAGACACCAAATCGTTCCTGAAACAAAACCACCACCACCACCACCACCCTATATGGTAATAGAAAAAAATTGACTTCATATCAACTAAATGTTGTAACAAAATCAAAGTCCACACCTCGTATCGCTAAGTATGACAAAAAGTCTAAGAAAAGGGAATATCCAATAATGTTTTAAAACTTATATCATGAGAGACAATACATCCCCAAGAAACAACAAATAGATAAAATATATGTCATCACTCATATACAATTGGGTTTGAGGATTAATTAAGGAGGGGGGAGAGGGGGGCGTATCTCCTGAACAAAATTCGTTGTTCTTGGGATACACAAACTAGGATATTAGGTTCCTTATCTATGTGTCGAGAAGTACATTTGAGAACAGTCTAAAGGGACTTCTAACCAAACAAGAGGAGTGAGTGTCTTTTGGAATACCGTCCTAAATTCAGTTTGACAACGAAGAAAAATTTTGAGAAAGACTTTTAAAGGGAGTGGTATTTTCATTACATTTTTTTTATATTAGTCAGACTGTTATATCTGTTGATATTTTTTACCCCTGCTAAAGAGGGCGAAGAGAGGTTAGAATAAAGAGGTCCTTTACTCTAGTCACGGAAAGTGAAACAAACATGTTTATTTAGTAAATATCTTACATAGAAGGATAGGGTAAGTTATTAAATTAAAAAAAATAAAACTTAATACCATTTTATATGTATTGATTTTTAAATGGTACAGATGGTAAAATTCACATCTCAAGTCATCACAACTCATGTAAGTGTGACAACATGTTGGCATTGGTCGTAGATGGAGGTCTTGGAAAAGAAGGACAATTGACTTTGAGACAGGGGTAGTGTCCGATTGATCGGTAATGGTGGGGATGTCAGGGATCTCTGGTGTAAAATGGAAGACAGGGATCTTTAGACTGATGAGATCCCTGGAGTTTATTCACCTCAGAAAGTCATAAACAGAAAAACACTGACCGAATAAAACAAATTACATTAAAGGAGTTCTAAGCAGATACGATATCGTAAAGGAAGGAAAATTTCCGACCCTTTATAAGGTAACGTCCACCGCGATCACCATTCCTTGGGTGGACGGTTACGTCCTCTGTATTCTCTACACCCAGGTAGGGACGCAACCCTTCTAGGGGACCTCCTCCCGTATCGTTGGGTGAGGTCACAAGAACAGACCTCTTAGGGTAGTTGTCTCCTTGGACCGCCCGACATCAGGTATCCCACCGTTTCTCAGTCTGTGTTGACTTCGCTGACTCGAGTGTTGTGTCATAAGGTAACGTACGTTTATGGTGTACGTTACACCAATAGATGAGTAGGTAAATGTCTGTCAACTCAACGAAGATTGAACTTGTGATAAAGACCTTCTTTTGAAGATGGGTCGAGTGAATTGAAACCTTTACTTGAATAAGAGTAAATAAATAAGTACTTAAATAAACAGGTATATATGTAAAGAAATGATTCACGGATCTTAAAAGGTCCGTTAGGGTGGTCTACAACTAATGTGTCAGGTTCTATTTTACCTTTACTCAAACGAGAGTTCTTCGTATACGAACTTGCCGAGTCTGTCTTATACTCCCTGTACTTATCTTGACACTTTACTCAATACTTTTTTTGTTCAGTTCAGTTACTTTCTCTGGTTTCCTCCCCGGTTGACACTTCCAGTCTACTATACAGACTCTCTAACTACCACTTCGACTCTGGTGACCCTAAGTCTCAGTCTGAACTTTTACCCACTTGACTTCCTTTCCCTTCAAATAGTAAACTTTTACGGAACCTCGTCTTTTCTCAAACCGTTCTCTACCGTGTCACTCCTCCGACCATCCTGTCCATGTGTCACTCGACCTCTCTACCACCGTCCTCTATTCTTACCTCTCCTGACCTACTTCCACACTTAAACTTTATATGAGATCCATGTCTCCCTTTGAAGGTTTCCGTAATTCAGCCCTACACCACACTGACATCAATGTAATTTTTTTATTATTTTTACTATACCGGTGACCGTCCTCTTTTCAAATTTCCTATTATCTTTCCCTTCATTCTTCCGGTACTTCCACCGATGACGTTATCAGGTTCGTACTCTATTTCCCCCGATCTGGATCCCACCGTCGACACCCTAATCCCTTTACATCTACTGAAACTATACATTAAACCTTAATTTGGTTTCGACATTCTCTACTCTCTCCTTTTTTCACTTCTATTTCGGAAAGAAAAGTCAAAGAAACTAGAACTTACGAACCAGTCATAGGGACTCGTAGCATCCGAACCATCTGGATCGTATGAGTCACGTAAACTGTTACACAAAAAATACCTGACCTCGGGAGGAGAACGAGGGTGAAAGTTGTCGACGTCTTGCGTCCGGGTTAAGTTGTGGAAATTAAAGGGGAGTGGGAGAGAGAGTAAAGTCGTCGACAACGACCCGACCACCCGAGTCACTGTTGAGACGAACTGGTCGTTCTTCGACGAAACTAGTCTCGTACGTCTGTTAGATCTTCGTGTCCCTGGAACTTAAATATAACGAAGGGGAAAGTGTTTGAAATAGATAATAAGTATATTTGATAAAAAAGTTTATAAGATTAAGTATTCGATACTTCTCCCTCTTTGTCATTTTTGATCTCTTTATTCTGTTTTTAAGATCAGGAATGATGTCGACAGAAAGAAACCACCCCTGTATCAAGGAATACAACTTTTATCTTCTAAAATAAGTTTAAAGGTTCAATGGAAAGTCGGAGTGTTTAAAACGTGAATGTCATAACTCAACCGGTTTTGCAAACAAAAAAAAACTCAAAAGGATGTTAGTATACTTTTCTGGGTTTCCTTGAAAACCCGGTTGGGTTATTAATAGATGAAGACTCCTGTTATTTTATTGTAGGTGAAAGGTTTTGTCTTTGTTACGGGGAAATAGTTGTTTTTATACTTTGACTTTAAATTTATGGAAACGTACACACCTTGAATAATTTTGACATTTCCGTAAATAAAAGAAAAGTTTTAACTTCATATCAAGTTGAAGACCTATACTGCCCTATCAAATCTTGTCTGATCACAAGAACGATTCTTGGTGATGTTTTGGTCTATTTTACAATTCAGACAACTTACATGCCCTCTCAGTCCTTCCGTGGAGTTCCCTTGGTATAAGAAAAAATTTAATAATAATTTTATATATTTTAAAATTAAATTCTGTCCTACCAACGGAATTTAAAACCCATTGTAATAAGTTTTAACATTCGGTTTACAGATAATATGTAATAAATAAAAATTTACCTATACAAAGAAAGAAAACCTAAACTCAAAAAACCTAAATTAACCTCCTATTAACGAAACGTTATAACATAACTAAAGACGGTATGTAATTGAACTTGGTCGGTATCCATATGTATGCAAGGGAAGAAGAATTTGGAGAGAGGATGGAGGGTGGGGTAGGGAGATCCAACAGTGTCTGATGTCCAAACTCGACCCTCTTCGGTATAAGGGATCCCCGGTTTTAGGACCGTTCTTCTGTTTATATCTATTCTTTCCGTTAAAAGGTGACGAATAATGGGACCTCATAGAACTATACCGTACTCTCTTTGGTCGTCTCCGAAATCTTTAGAGTGTCTGGACTCTGTAACCTTCAGTCCTGATACTTCCATCTTTCTTGGACTCCTCCGACGACACACCCTTCCATACCACATACCACTTCATATCGTGAGGGGTTTGACAACTTGAGGAACCCTTCTTCGATTCTATTTATCGTCCTTCGACGACTTTCTATTTTGTCTCAAACCGTGTATCGTCCCCCGTGACCCAAATATTTGATCGAGGTAGGTTATCAGAGATCAGTCTATACAGACGTCATAAAGGGGTCGTCGTACGGAGTGTTCACATTTAACAAGTATACTCGTTAACATTCGATACCTGTAGAACGAGTTTCACCAGGTAGGTATCCTTAAAAGGAGACTTGTTTATACTAACTAGAAGGGGGTGAAATACAACGACAATACAGGGTTATCTGGGTGACATTTAACTTTTATGGTATTCACTTTTTACATAAATCATGAGGATTGGATGACTCGTAAGATCGAATCTGATCGGATGGAATTTACACGAGAGTTTTGAATGTCATCGGATGTCAACCCGTTTTAGTAGAGTGTATTTCGGATAAATTGTTGTTTTTCACAGCTTATCAAGACTATATAACTTATGATATGACTTTCAGTTTTTGTCTTACCTCTAGACTCATGTCTTGCCAACGTTCACCTAAGGAATAAAACGGAACATTAGTGTATCAACTGTACGTATAGCGAAACTTGGTGACATTTCGACTTTTTAACATCTACCTTGGAGTATTCAGTCCCTGACGGAACCCTCATAAATGGACCTTCCGGTCACAAAACGAAATAACAGAAAGGAGATCCTCGTAGAGAGGTGAGGGTTATTGACTTTCTTTTTACGTAGTGTCTGATTGACAAAACTGAGGGAAGAGAAACCACTAATTTACCCTTTTAAGTTTTGGTACGAAGATCCCCAAGATTTGAACTTAAACTTATTTAAAACCATACACTTAGATAGATACTATGAAGCTTTTTTAACGTCATCGTTATCATAAAAATTCATTGGAAAATTAAAATCTTATCAAAATCTAAATGTCTTGTTAAAACTCCTATCATGTCCCCCAAGGTCATACAGGGTATACGTTCACAGATGAACCAATTGTAGAGTGTAATAATACCATGTAAACAGTGTTATGAATTTGGATATACTATATTAATGAGCACAAATGTAAAAAAAAAGACTAATATAAACAAAAATGTTTCGTAAGAAAAAGACAAGATTCTAGGAGTAGGTTCAATGGTGGAATGTAAACCAGTAACACAAAAGAATCAAAGGAGATACGACACAATTAAAGAGTGAAAGGAACCAAAAATACTGAAGTTGTCAAGACCTCTCATAACTAGTCCATAAAACCTCTTATAGAGAGTTAAAACCGAACAGACTAGAGGAAGAGTATTAATACTCTTAATACCAAAACCCCTTTCTTCTAATGTCTCGATTGCACTGTCAGAGTAGTGAAATTTGGTGTATATGTGTGATAACGGCACTGTATGGAGAAACCACAATTAGAAATTGTCAAAATTTTTAATTTCGCATCAATTAAGTCACACAATCAAAAACACGAGATATCTTCTCTCAAGGGACACGATATGTCATCCTAGAACAACAAATAGATAAAATATATATCATCAAACATATACGATTAGGGTTTGAGGGTTGAATAGGAAGATAATCATATATTCCCGAAGGGTCCACCACGATTCACCATTTCTTGGACGGACGGTTACTTCTGCTACATTTTCTAAGCCCAAGTTGGAGACCCAGCCCTTCTAGGAGACCTTCTCCTTTACCGTTGGGTGAGGTCATAAGAACCGTCCTCTTAGGGTACCTGTCTCCTCAGAACACCCGATGTCAAGTATCCCAGAGTTTCTCAGTCTGTGCTGACTTTACTGGATCGCACGTAATCACATATATTTTATTGTCATAAGATTACTGACTTGACAATATTCGTAATTTACTCGAAACGAGACGAACAGTAGGACATTCTAGAGTTGTCTATGAGTAATAGCAATACTAACCGAATAGACTTAATTATTTCTATTCTTTGTCTTGACCGTATTTATTTCAACAATTTTTGTATCGACTGAGTGCCATACCCGATTTTATTCCCGAATACCCCACAGCAACACCTTTATACCAGTCTGACACACGTGAAAATTTTATCAGGAAATATCTATATTCGACATACACAAGTCTGCACCAGAGGTCGGTCTACACACAAGAGAGATAAGGTTAGTCCACGAACTTTCCGTCCACCGTTCAGACCTCTTATAGCAGGATACTGGTAACCCAGAAGACGCACTGAAACCGAAGTCACGGTAGAATAGACTACAGTGGTCGACTGTCCTCCAACATCAAAACTGGTACCGAGAAGGACCGTGGGTAATGTGGAGACCTGACTGTAGAAAGTGTGATTCGTTTGGTAAATCGACGAATTTAAGTACGTTCACACTCGGGTTGTTAAACCTACGTACAGTTGTAGGGTCTACCAACCTTGTGTTTACACCAGTAAAACCTCTTAGTCACATTAATAGAGTTACTGACCAATGACCTTCCGGTAGTTCTCGTACAGATGACATCGACAAAGTAAAAGAAAGAAACGTAATATGTACATCTTGTACTAACAACATTTTATTTTAGTTTATAATGTCTTTTCGTATTTCTTTTTTCAATTTTAATGGAAATTAAGAGGGTCACCGACACGAAAAACTTTTGTACTAGGTAAAACCAAAAGTTTGACGTAAACCTTGATCTCGAAAAATAAAAACAAAAAGATTTAGTTATTGTTAATTACTTTATAATCGGAGTTTAGAGTACCTCCGAAATTATCAATTTAAATAAAATCCGAGCAGTTTATGACATTCCACAAAAACCATTATAATTTACCGTCTAATACTCTTTAGACAAAGTACCATACGAACGAGTACAAAAGACTCTCTTTCAGATTATGAACGTCGTTGTAACTATGTTCCTTTAAATTAATAACGGGGTCAGTTTTTAACTTTCCATCATTTCGACACACTGATGGATCAGTGTTGGACGGATCAGTTTACTTAAGCCGTAACACCACGAACATTCTGACATTATTCGTAAATAAAAGAAGAAGACACCAGAGTAGTCCAATAGTTAATTAAAAGATATACGAGGTTGATGATTGGACTCCTATCTGAAGTTTCCTTTTGAACTTTTGTACGGGTGGAAGAATTTTTTTTTTTTTTCTCTCTTCTTCCATATCAAGACCCGTCAGGAAGGAGATCACAAAGTAAAAAATTGTCCTTGGAACGACGGAAAATATTACCTATAAAGGAGAAACTGATTGGACACCAGGAAACGTTTCGAATTCGACTTACTGTCTTTGATCAATTCTCCAGTCTACTACGCCGTGACAAAGAAAGAGTCTATGAAATAGGGGAATTTTCACACTTGAGACGTATTTAAACATTACCTTCGAGTGTGTGGACTCTGCCCTCCAGTAAATTCAGTGAATTGAACGGAGGACCTTGAAGGTCAAAGACGTAAAAATCTCGTCAGATTTTATTTAATCTTTCCGAATTCAAAGGTAAAGACGGGAATATAGGTGGTAAAGTAATGACCAGTAGGGAGGGAAGTACCACCCTCCCACAAAGAGAAAGATAAGGTCTGTCCGGGGGTGTAAACTCACGATATAGGATAGAAAAGAGTGTCCGTACCGACACAGTCATAGAGGAGACGAAGTGTCTTCCTCGTAGGTAGTCTCACTGTTTATCTGTGCCTCCTTCTTTGGGGAGAAACACTCATGTCGGGGAAGCATCTCTTGAGGACTCGAGGGAAAAAGAGAAATATTTGGAAGAAACTTTCTTCGGTTTGACGAAGTGAAAGGAGAAAGTAAAAATAGTAAATGAAGATTGAGACTATGTTCCGAAGGTAGGAGTGGTGAAGTGATTTTGATCTTCCAATAAAGATAAAATAAAAAACCGACACGGCACACCATACACCCTAGAATCAAGGGTCTAGTCCCTAACTTGGACACGGGGACGTAACCGTCGTACCTCAGAATTGTTGACCTGGTGCTCCCTTCAGAGAATTTTGATCTTTCAATCTAAGATCTTCAAGAGGTTTCCGGATCAAATAAAAAACGAATTAGATGTGTGTGTGTGTGTGTGTGTGTGTGTGTGTTAAAATGTATAAACGTAATGAACTGTAGGACAATCAACGACTACGACTATTAAGAACTTAGACTTTAAAGTTTGATAAATTAAACTCGGGATCGGGTCATAGGTCAAAGAATTACCTAGACTCGTAGAAGTAAATTTGCTCAAATTTTGAACCTCTAGTCAGGACCCACAAGTAACCTCTCTGACTACAACTTCGACTTTGAGGTTATAAAACCGGTGGAGTACGCTTCTCAACTGAGTAATCTTTTCTGGGACTACGACCCTCCCTAATCCCCGTCCTCCTCTTCCCCTGTTGTCTCCTACTCTACCGACCTACCGTAATGGCTGAGCTACCTGTACTCAAACTCACTTGAGATCCTCACCGACAATAAGCACTCCAGCGTTTCCCAGCCTGTGATGACTCGCTGACTCGACTTGACTTTTGAATTGAATTAAAGGTGAGAAGGTTCGATTTGGACGGGGAAGACCTTGGGTACAAACAAGTACCTCAGTTAAGAGTGGGTTGTGGATTCCTAGTAGGACCTACGATAGACGAGGACCGGAGGGGGAAGGTAGTTAGTAGACTGGGAGTCCAAGACGGAGTATTTAGTGACTGCGTCGAGTGCGGAGGTGGACACGAATTTTTGGCAAAATTATTAGCACCTTATGTTGAACTTTCTTTATCGTATTGTAAGTTTATTTGGTATATAAAAAATTTTCGGTACATTGATCGTAAACCCAGTTCCTTTTCTTGTACGATTTTAAGGTCTTCGGGGACTGAACAGAAAAAACCTATTGTAGGTGAAGGAGAAAGGATGAAGAAACACCCCGTTGGTGATTCGAGTAAAAATCCCCCTAGTGAGGAACTAAAAGAGGAGTCAAAATAGTGCTTATGGATAATAGAGATTGGACGACTCACGTCGAAAGGACAAACACTCGACACATATAAGAAGGTAAGACACTAAAAATAAACTGAACAAGCAAATGGGTATACTCGAACTCAAAGTAGGTACGACGACCAGTACAAGTCACAATAGACCACGAGGTACCGTCTGTGTACCTCATGAAGAGGACCAACAAGTGAACCTCCTATAAACCTTCCAGGATCAAAACTCGACTAGTATCACTGGAGTGATGATTGTGAGTGACGGGGAGGGAACGATACGTACGGACTCCCAGGGTCCCATAGAAGGAACCCCACCCCACTCACGACCAGGGTTAACGAGTCGAGTGGCAATTGGACCTTACATTCATGTTGTAATTAAGGCTTCACTAAAACGTTTTTGACTAGTTAAAGAGAGAGAGAGAAAAAAAAAAAAAAGGTTTACTGAAGGAAAGAAAAGGGAGAGTATGCCTCCTTGAAAAGTTCTTCGTCTAGACAACTACAAGAAAAAGATGAATCGTAAAAAGGTACCGAAGAGAACCAGAATCTGTTTAGATTTAAGAGACTGGTACCGTAACACCAGTCTGCAGACGGGTAGAGAGGCCTGAAGTCAAGACGGTAAACGTCGGGAGTTGAGGTGGACAGTAGGTGTCTCTTCACGAACGTCTATGACTTTGTGTTGTCCAAGAACAGTTATAGACCGGGAAATGTGTATCAAAAAGTAAATTTAGTTTAGGGGATCCTCTCATAAGGGAGTAAAGGTCGGACTCAAGTCAAGTACAGGGGTCGTAAGACTTTACTGAGACTAACATGTAAATAGTAACACCGATGACTCGATACAATCTTCACGGACAAATGTAAAATAAATAAGTATAGGACGGAAGAATACGTTTCCCTAACATATCTATTTTATGTCATTTTTCTCTCGACATTCATCTATTTTTAGTCTTATTTCGTTTCACATCGATCTAATGTACTATTTCTCCCCCTGTAACCTTTACTCTATAAGTCCGATGCCTTAAGGTATACCAGTAATTTTAACCCGGGGATATATATGACTCTGGGTCTCTGGTGTCTCGTCTATTTACGAAAGAGGTGGTATGTCATTCCCATTTCTTTCACGTCAACGAGGCAGTACAGTCCACCTATAACCTCACCTATGAATTTCTTAATCAGTGGAAACCCTTGACGTTGGAATAAGTGTGTGAAATCTTACTTTTGTCTTGCATACAAGTCAAGTCAAGTAAAGTCAAAGAATCATCACAGTCTGTGATACAGTAGGGTACCTGAAGTCGTGTGGTCCGGAGGGACAGGTAGTGATTGAGGGTCTCAAATGAGTCTGATTACAGGTAACTCAGTCACCACGGTAAGTTGGTAGATTAGGAGATAGCAGGGATAAGAGAGCAGGAGATAAGAGGAGGACGGAAGTTAGAAGGGGTCGTAGTCCCAGAAAAGATCACTCATCAAGAAGCGTAATCCACCGGTTTCATAACCTCAAAGTCGAAGTTGTAGTCAGGAAGGTTACTTATAAGTCCTGAATAAAGGAAATCCTACCTGACCAACCTAGAGGAACGTCAGATTCCCTTTGGAGTTCTCAGAAGAGGTTATGGTGTCAAGTTTTCTTAGTTAAGAAACCACGAGTCGAAAGAAATATCAGGTTGAGAGTATAGGTATGTACTGATGACCTTTTTGGTATCGAAACTGATCTGCCTGAAAACAACCGTTTCATTACAGAGACGAAAAATTATACGACAGATCTAACCAGTATTGAAAAGAAGGTTCCTCGTTCACAGAAAATTAAAGTGCCGACGTTAGTGGTATACGTCTTGTTTTTAACCTCGGGTCACTAAACCCGAAGTCACTAAAACCTCGGGGGGTTTTATTTCAGACAGAGACAAAGGTGACAAAGGGGTAGATAAACGGTACTTCACTACCCTGGTCTACAGTACTAGAATGAGAAGGCTTACAACTCGCAATTCGGTTGAAAAAGTGAGAGGAGAAAGTGAAAGTAGTTCTCCGAGAAATCAAGAAGTAAAAAACGGTATTCACACCACAGTAAAAGTATAGACTCCAATAACTATAAAGAGGGCCGTTAGAACTAAGGTCGAACACGAAGGAGGTCGGGTCGTAAAGAGTACTATATAAGACGTACATTCAATTTATTCGTCCCACTGTTATATGTCGGAACTACACGAGGAAAAGGATAAACCTTGGTCAGACAGCAAGGTACAGGTCAAGATTGACAACGAAGGACTGGACGTATGTCTAAAGAGTTCTCCGTCCAGTCCACCAGACCATAAGGGTAGAGAAAGTCTTAAAAGGTGTCACACAACACTAGGTGTGTCAGTTTCCGAAACCGTATCAGTTATTTCGTCTTTATCTACAAAAAGACCTTGAGAGAACGAAAAAGCTATTAGGTTGTCTACAACCACTAAACTAGAGACCAAGAAGACGTAAAAGATTTTGGTCGAACTTGTAGTCCCTCAAGTACCAAGTGTATGACAACTTCGGACCGAACCTCTTGAAACCCGTAATGAAATGATCGTACACTCTACTCACGTTAACACACTCGCAAGAAACCGTAACGGAAAGAAACCCTAACCTTACTTTTGACTGGAAAAGGTCAGGACACCGGTGACGACTCAAAAGGTTTAAACGACCGCATAACTCACGTCGTGAAAGTGTCGTAATAGAAAATCCTAGACTTTGTCGAGTTGACCTCAAGGTAGTGGACGTGATCGAAACAAGTATCACTACGAAGGATTCCGGGCGAACTGAAGTGTAAGGTCCTACAGACCGAGATCCACTTACTAGTATAGTGACACTAATAGACCCAACACTTCTAGAAAAAACATATCAAGAAAACATATAAGAACGGTGGAGAAGAATTATAGAAGACGAAGACAACTCGGGTATGGTAAAGACAGGAAATAACGCGGGTAGAAAAGTACTTTACAAGGGAAACATAGAGATTAAAAGAACTTCTCCAGAGATCAGAAAGGTTAAGATAACAAAAGGAGATAAAGAAACGTGACTAGTGACTCCTTCCGAAAGAATAGAGAGGAACGGTAAGAAACTTTGAGACGTAAGTTTACCCGTATAGGAAGGAAAAGAGGAAACGAAAAACGAAGAGAAAAAAGTGTGGATAAACATTTCGGAGGAGTCTACCGGTAAAACGAAAGAATGTAAAGAAAAAGAACCCCTACTAGAATTATTGACAGAGGACATGTTATAGTGCTTAAAAACAGGTAGTAAGTACTCCGTGAGACAGATAGTGTAGATTAGGGAACTTAGACAAAGAGTGAGGGTGACATATTAGTATTCCCTAAACTAAATCCATACATACAATCTGAGTGACTTAGTAGACCTACCTACTCACAATAGACGTTTGACATTAAGGCTTCAGTGAACAGACGTCCCCGTTTGACAGCTGTTTTTAATCATTCTGACTAGTCCCTATCCTCCATACTCCGTGACCGACCAGAGACCAATGTTCCTCTTGAGGACGAGAGACATTTACCCCTCGTGTGCCAACGGTTTAATATATCTAAAGGTTCTCTTTTTGTCTACGACCCTAAAAATTTTTAAATAAAAATTATTATGACACAACATTATGACATAAATCATTATTATTATAACACAAATCATTATGACATAAAAATTATTATGAAGTAAAAATGTTATGACACAACCAAAGACGGCATATAGTTGTACTTAGTCGGTATCCATATATATACGGGGGAAGGGAGAAGTTGGAAGGAGGGTAGAGGGTGGGGTAAGGTGGGGCGATCCAACAGCGTCTCGTGGTCAGACTCGAGGGACACAATATGTCGTTTAAGGGTGATCGATAGATAAAATGTATTGCATCACATATACAAAGGTACGATCAGAGAGGTAAACAGGGTGGAGAAGAACGGGGTGACACAGGCGTTCGGACAAGAGACACTGACCTAGAGAAGGAGACGGGATGTATATCTACGTACCAGTATATATACGTAATTATATGTTATGTTATAAACAAAAAGGAAAAGACTGAATGAAGTGAGACGTATTATCCGAGATCCAAGTGGGTGGAGTAATTTTACCTGAGTTTACGTGAGGAAAAATCCGACTCATTATAAGGTAACACGTGTGTATGGTGTAGAAGAAATAGGTAAGTAGACAGTTACTTGTAGGTCCAACGACGGTACAGGACCGATAACATTTATCACGACGTTACTTGTAGTCCCATGTACACAGTAAAAGTTAATACCAAAAGAGTCCTATATTCCGGTCATCACCCTAACAACCCAGTATACCATCAAAATAAGGATCAAAAATTTCTTTATAGGTATGACAGAAGGTATCACTGACATAGTTAAATATAAGGGTGGTTGTCACATTCTCCCAAAAGAAAAGAGGTGTGGGTGAAGTCGTAAACGACAAACATCTAAAAAACTACTACTGGTAACACTGTATAAGTAACCTTCCTGACTACGACTTCGACTTTGTGGTTACGAAACCGGTGGACTACACTTCTCGACTGAGAAAACTTTTCTGGGACTACGATCCTTTCCAACTTCCGCCCTTCTCTTCCCCTACTGTCTCCTACTCTACCAACCTACCGTAGTGGTTGAGTTACCCGTACTCAAAGTCATTTGAGACCCTCAACCACTACCTGTTCCTCCGGACCGTACGACGTCAGGTACCCCAGTGTTTCTCAACCTGTACTGACTCACTGACTTAACTTGACTGACACTGACTACACTCCACTATCGAGTAACACAAAACTAAACGTAAAGAGATTGTTACTCGTTACAACTCGTAGAAAAGTAAACCAATAATCGGTAGACATACAGAAGAAACCTCTTTACGGGCAAATCCAGAAGACGGGTGAAAAACCAACCCAATAAACAAAAAGACCATAACTCAACGTACTCGAAGAACATATAAAACCTCCAATTTGAAACAACAAAGTAAATGATAATAAAAGGGGAAAGTCTACGACCCTATAAAATTTACACTCTAAAAAGATCGAAAATAAAAAATAAAATAAAATAAAATAAAATATTATACGAAATAAA
Organism: Capra ibex; assembly: GCA_006410555.1. NCBI lineage: Eukaryota > Metazoa > Chordata > Mammalia > Artiodactyla > Bovidae > Capra > Capra ibex. The sequence goes on along the minus strand of SJYO01046538.1, from coordinate 62,427,680 downwards.
ATAAGATAAAATAAAATTAAAAGTAAAAATGAAATAAAATGAAATGTTATGACATAACCAAAACGGTATGTAACTGTACTTAGGCGGAACCTACATGTACTCGAGAAACCGTTGATTAAAACATTAAGAACATGAATTTTTATGACATCTCCAGGATTCACTCACCCGGTTTGTCTAGAGTTGTCAAACGTAGAACCTCAACTGACCTTTACTTTGGTTATTACCTCTCGGAAAATTAAGTTTATTTGTATTTCTTTTTCTTTCCTATCAGTTTTATAAAAGAAATAATAATAAATAAATAACCGGTGTGACACACCAAACACCTTAGAATCAAGGGGATTGGTCCCTAGGTTGGATACCAGGACATCGCCTTTACGTCCCAGGATTTGTGACCTGGTCGTCCCTCAAGGTTTTATTGAAAACATTCGAATTTATAAATGTAAAAGGTCAAAGAGACTTATAAAAATTACATCAACCATTTTCTCGTAAGTCCAAATTCTTTGACACCGTATTATTTTTTATGTACGAAACAACAACAGAGACGAGGGACCGTGTGTCAATGATTTTGGGAACCTTAGAGGTCTCACTACTCATAGTATAAACGATTACTCTTCTGACCACCGACCCCTGTGACTCTAACGAGATTTTACTCCCGAGTAGAGACCTTTCAGGTTCGGAATCTATCACCCACCCTTGAAAGTCGGGGCTAGAGACTGGAGGGAGATCTCTTCTCTCTCTTCCACCTCTAACTGAATTAGTAGTCACCGGTTACTGATTTGGTCAGTACGGGTAACTTACTTTAGAGATAATTTTAGGGATGGGTCACCCCAAGTCCCTCGAAGACTCAACCACTTACACATCTTTACGACCCTCTTAGCTCGTGACGGAGGGAAGGGGGCTATCGGAACATGGTGTGCAGAGAAGTGAACCGACGAGGACTAAACGTAGGAAGTATTATTTTATAGAAAGACTCAAGACCTCGGTGAGATCGGTTAGTGGTTCGAACTTTCCTTCCATCAACACCCTTATCGACTGTGACATCGGTTCAGACTGTCCTCACACCCATGGGTCCGTTGGTTAGAAACACTGACTGGAGACTTCAGTCCTGTCAGGACACCGTGACTCACCCGGGTATGTGAGCACCCTAGATCCGATCAGATCCATCACAGTCTTCACTTGACTTAAAATCCTGTGGGTCACCCACTGACTTCTCAACCTTTTGACTAAAATGACACTTTTTGGAGTGTGTAAACATAGTCTACACAATACTCATTTTTGTCTGGTAACTTCATAACCTTCGACAGATAATCGTTGACGAGAGTCACTGGGTTTTCCTGGTCCTCCATCTTTTGTTACATAAAACTTTGGTTCTACCCAAGGATTCGATCCAAAAGAGTACTGGTGATGGACTCTCCGACGGTATGTGTGTCCGACTTGTGTCCCCCATTCTTAGACTCTAAATGGAAGACGCGTAACGTGAGGAAAGGAAGTTTGGTAAGTGATACAGGACAATATACCTGGTCTTCTTGAATCGGATGACAGAGAACTGGGAAATTTGAACTGAACCCTTAAAAATGGAGATCGGTTATTCTCTTTAAGAATAAAGAGAGTCCTTTTACGTGATTCTACCTCTTATAGGTATAAGGTAAAATAAGACACCTACTCTCGGCTTCTTAACTACGAAAACTTGACACCACAACCTCTTCTGAGAACTCTCAGGGAACCTGACGTTCCTCTAGGTTGGTCAGGTAGGATTTCCTCTAGTCAGGACCCACAAGTAACCTTCCTGACTACGATTTCGACTTTGAGGTTATGAAACCGGTGGAGTACGCTTATCAACTGAGTAACCTTTTCTGGAACTACGATCCTCCCTAACCCACGTCCTCCTCTTCTCCTACTGTCTCCTATTCTACCGACCTACCGTAGTGACTGAGTTACCTTCACCCACACCCACTTGAGGTCCCCAACCACTACCGGTGCTGACTCGCTGACTTGACTTGACTTGACTTTGAGAAAAATTAGTTGTGAAGGAGTAAAAGGTTAAAGAGGTATCGTCAGAATACGTACTCTGATTCATTTCAAAAGAGTCCTGTGAATGACAAATAAGTCATTTGGTCTGTTAACAGTAGATCATCAGAATAAATTAAAAAAAAAAAAAACCACAACAATTTAACGATATTACACCAAGAATTCAGAGTTTGAAGACCCTATTATTTCGAAGTCCCTTTCCTTCTAAATAAAATGTGTTATCGATCCGTTTTGGATTTCAATCATCTTCCTTTCTTCAGTATTTCTGGTCTCGTCTTTATGTAATTTATCTCTACTTCTCTCTTTGTAGTCTCTACTTACTTTGATTTTCGTCTAAGAAACTATTCTATTTTAAAACTATTTTGAAATCGGTCTGAGTAGTTATTTTTTTCCCTCTTCTGTGTTTAGATATTTTAATCTTTACTTTATATTCAATGTTGACTGTAGTGTCTTTACGTTTTCTAGTATTCCCTCATGATGTTTTGTTGAAATGTGGTTATTTTGTTAGAGCTTCTTTACCTACTTAAGAATCTTTCCATGTTAAGGGGTTCTGACTCGGTCCTTATTTATCTTTTATACTTTAGTCTGGTTGGTGTTTATGACTTTAACTTTGACACTAAATTTTTGAGGGTTGTTTATTTTCAAGTCCTGGTCCACTAAAGTGTCCACTTAGATAGTTTGTACAAGTTGCAACGATTAATAATCTCTTTATGTTAAGTTTTAGTATTACTCTATAGTGGAGTGTGGTTAGTCTTACCGATAGTAGTTTATTAGGTGTTTGTCATTTACGACCTCTCCCACACCTCTGTTCCCTTTGGAGAATGTAACAACCACCCCTACATTTAACTACGTTTGCGATATTTTTTGTCATACCTCTAAGGAGTTCTTTAATTTTTATCCCAATGGTATCTTAGGACGTTAGGACTAGAGAAGTAGAGGGAGGTACTCAAGAGTAATGTTAGTTATGAGAACTATAAGACAGAGGGTAATCACGACTTCTTGACTACGAAAACTTGACACTACGACCTCTTCTGAACACTCTCAGGAACCTGACACTCCTTTAGTTTGGACAGTTAGGATTTCCTTTAATTGACACTTATCAGTAACCTTCCTGACTACGACTTCGACTTCGAGGTTATGAAACCGGTGGACTACCCTTCTCGACTGAGTGACCTTTTCTAGGACTACGATCCTCCCTAACTCTCGTCCTCCTCTTTCCCTGTTGTCTCCTACTCTAGCAACCAACCGTAGTAGCTGATTTACCTGTACTCAAACTCGTTAGAGACCCTCAACTACTACCTATCCCTTCGGACCACACGACGTCAGATACCCCGACGTTCCTCGACCTGTACTGATTCGTTAACTTGTTGTAAATAACAATGGACGGTTTTGGGATTAAAGGAAGTCGAATTCATGGTAAGAAGAAAGTTAGATATAGATTCGTCTTGAACTAGTATTTTGTTAATAAGTTGACCTGACCGACCAAAGTAAAATTTAGTACCGGTACTGGGGTTTGTCTGTGATTACGATACTTAGTTATGACCGATCAAAGAAAGTGGTCGACAAACGTTCACACGTCCGGATCGAACTTCTGTCCAGTTATCCTAAACGGGGTAGACTTATTGTCTTTTTTTTTTTATTTATTTTGGTTTCTTATCTCGGAGTTACTAGACATCCTGTCCTGATGTATTATTTCTGGGTTGTAAGTATAATGACCTTAGTTTCTTCCTCTCCTCTCGTGTCTCCATATTTCTATGAGATTCTTTATTACCGAATTTTGTGGGTTGTAAAACGTTTACTGTGTTTGAACATCTAATTTCTTCGACATATTTAAGGTCAATCCTATTCGTTTTCCTTTAAGTACCGTTCTGTGTAGTACTAATTCAAAGACTCTAGATTTGTGTGTGAGTGTCTATTTACTGTGTAAGGGATATCCTATTGTAACTAAGTCTACTGTCATTCAAAGAGTAGTCTTTGGTGTCGCCGGTCTTCCTACTCGGTGTTACAAAAATTTCCCAATTCTCTTTTCTTGATAGTTGACACTTCGAATTTAGGTCGTTTCGATGGGAAATCCTTACCTCTCTTTTGGTTCCTGGAAAAGGATATTTCCCTTGGACTTTCTTAAAAAAGATCTTCTGGGTGGGACTTTCTGACGATTTACGTTAAGAAGTTTGTCTTTTCTTTGCGATTTAATTTCTTAGGACCCCGTAATCCTACCACCTTCCTTTTCACCTCCCTCGTCTTTATACTCGTGTGTTTGACCTGACATGAAAACGAGCTCAAAAAAGGAAAAAAAGGGTATATTCAGTTGTAAGTAAATACTATTTAGAAAAGTTTCATCCTTATCTTCTCTTGAAGAAATTGAACTATTTTCCACAGATGGTTTTTAGATATCCTTTGTATGAATCACCACTTTACGGTTGCTGTCAGGAAAATTTTAGTTTTATTCTGTTATTACAGGTAATAGTAACGAAAACAATACAAGGACCTACAAGATAAGTCAAGTTATTCTGTCCTTCTTATGTAGTCTCATATCCTAACTTTTCTTTTTTCGTTTTGAGAGTGAAAAGTATCTACTACGTCAATGTTTACTTAACTTTTATTAGATGACTATGGAAAAATATTGAAAATACTATCAAGTCGTTCCTACGACCTATGTTTACTTATAGGTCTTTAGTACAAGGAAATTATAAGTCGATGTTTACTAATATTTTATATGAAATTTTTATAGTAAATCACGTCGTTGTTTCTTATTTAGATTACTTTTATACGTTCTTGAATACCAATATTGTTCTTTTAAAATAATTTACAATTTATTTACTACTGTAGAGTACAAGTACACAAGTACTCAAAAATTTTAGTGTATATTACTCACTTCGTTTATAATACTGTGGTAGTCTATGAGTCCTGTTTCTATTTTCACCTCTTCCATTTTCCTACATTTACCTTACTCCGTAGGTGTCAAGTGAACTTCCTCATTCTATCCAGATTACAAGTGGGTGAGTTTTTACTTTTTATTTTTGGAGGAAAGAGTTACGGTGTAAGGGAAGTAATAACGAGGTTAAGACATAAGGGAAGTAATAACGAGGTTAAGACTAACAGTAAAGTGTCGGGGTGAAGAATTCTCTGAAAGTAGTTGGGTGACGTTAAAAGAAAGAGGAGTGTGCCGAGGTAGTTTTAACCAGAAAAGTTCCAGTGAACGTTAAGACCGTTCTCGACTGTTGTTGACTATGAAAGGGTTTCACAGAGGACATTAGTTTCTGTAAAAGGACAGTCGACAGAGACTACAGTCCTAATAAGTCTTATAAATAAAAGACTCAGTAGGAAGAAGTAACGGAAACCACGGACCTCTTATCTCGATATTATCGGAATGTGTAATTTCGTGTTTGTGAAGATTATAGAGTATGGGGTCGACCGTGAAATAGTAGACATTGATAAACAATTTTGTCAACTTTGTGAACGTTAATTTTGGACGAGTGCAGATGACCTCAGAGTCGAAACTGTGTAACGACCTTAGGGTGTCATCACACCCCTTACTACCGTGACGGGAAATGTAAGGGTTTCGTTTCTTGTTTTGAGGTTTAAGAGTGACATATACCTTACTTGAGAATGTTCTTAATTCGAAACAGGATAGAAGGGTGACTTTAAAAAACTACAATACGTTTTATTACCGTTAGGATTTGCACCCCGTTTTTAATCAGGAAATTAAATAAGAATACAACTGTCGTGAAACTTGACTTGAAACTCATAAACTCAAGTCAAAATTAAACATTTCTACATGTTGACTCGTGTCTTTTTGGAGGTCAACTTACTTCCAATAGGAGTCCTTAAGACAAACATGGTTCGTGAGTAAAAAAAAAAAAATTCAACTTTTTATTTTCCTCCATCTTCACTTCTATATACACATACTTCACACACACACACACACACACACACACACACACACACACACATACCATACTCCCTCTTCCTCTCTGACTCTGTCCCTGCTCCTCTTAGCATTCGTCCGTTTACTCTCACTTAGAAACCTTAAATAACCGTACTCAAGGTTTGAAGTGACACATTGGAACCCGTTCAATGTGTCTTAAAGACTCGGAGTGGATACTTTACCCTCTTATTCCGACTCAAGATCCCAATACCCCGACACTATCAGTGGTTATGACTCACAGGATCTAGATTCAGAACGACAGGAACTAGAGGTACAGTTTCTTAGTTTCTTGTCCAGAAGTACCAGACCCACGCGACACTCGATCTTGGACACTTGGTACAGTGACGGTACAACTTGTGACCTAAAAGTCAAGTTCCAGAGTCTCGAGAAACTGGAAGGTGTACCGTGGACTGTCGAAAATTCGACCATCGACGGGGTCACCGGACCGGAGACTCGTCGTCTCTACTCGTCTCTGTGAACGAGAGACTCGACAGATCCAGTTACTTACACAATCGGTAAGTTAACACAGACTGAGAAACACTGGGGTACCTGACACCGGACGGTCAAAGGAGACAGGAACCTTAAGAGGTCCGTTCTTATGTCTTCACCCAACGGGAAGAGAAGAGGTCCCACAGAAGGGTTGGGTCCCTGACTTGGACCCAGAGGGTGTAACGACCGGACAAGAAATGGTAGACTCGGTGGTACAGTCACTCGACTTTAATTTGGAACCCATAAGGTTCGAGACTCTGAAAGTCAATACATAACAGTACCGTATCGGTTCAGAGACAACACAGTCTACGTATTCTGTCAGTCTCCAGTCCCAAAACCCTCTCCTCTAGTGTGTACAATTGCAACGAAAACAACACTTTAACTGAGAGGAGACACAAAATCTCTCACGACGTTTGACAGAATGTTAAGGCAGAAGAGAATCCATGGAAGGAGAGAACTTCACATATCACCTGAGTTCGAGTATACTCCTGTCTCTTGTTTTGATTGAAAGAGTATCTCGACTCTGAAGTTGTCTTCATTAGACCAATAACCTACCTCTATAATTTGGGAGCACCATTGGGTCACTTTTACGTGCAAGACCATTTTATACTAACACCTACCCAGGGAGGACAAGGGATACAGACAAGAGTAAAGTGATTGGAATGTTATTGGTCAGGGTCTAAGAGACAGTAAGTTCAGTACCCTGTAAGGGTGACTTCTGAACCCTGGGAAGAACCACTAACAGTATTACCTACTCAAACCTGGTGAAGGATAGTGGTTTAGGTGTCCTTCTTACTACATACATGACTCGTCTACCTACCGACAGAACGACCTCACACCATTCGAGAAGAGTAGAAAGAAATACTTAGTAGATACGGTCGAGTAAGTCAGGATCCCTCGAATGTCAGTTCTCCTGTTGTTCGTTTACCCTTGGTGCGACCGGTACCGACCATGTGTATAAGTATTCGGACTCTCCTGACTTCCTGGGACGGTGTCGACCGACGCTTCTCTCGTCGGCTTACGGTGACGGTTGTGGTTAACAGAAGGAAGATAGTGGACGGTGCAAAGTGTGGACGATACAAGTAGAAGGGTCTTGTACCGAAACTAGTACAATGTAGGACCGAGGTTTTATAAGGTACCGAGAGGGGGGAGACGCCTTGTGTCCGTTTGAGGATGAGACTCATTTGTGTCCGGTGCACCGAATTTATTGTCTCGGAATGACAGGAAGGAGGGGTGGGGTCAACACTTCCGACCTGTAGGTTCTAGTTCCACAGTCGTCAAAATCAAAGAAGACTCTGGAGAGTCTTCTTACTACCTCTCAGGTAACGTCCCTCTCAGGTGACGTCCTACTCAGAGTCTTACTCCCTCTCAGGTAACGTCCTACTCAGAGTCTTACTCCCTCTCAGGTAACGGCCGGGGAGAGGGTCAAAGACTACCAAACGACCACTTACAACTGTAAGAAATAGAATGTCTTCGTAGTGGGACTGGAGACGAAAGTCGTAGTGTATCCGAAGAGAAACACACACAAACAGAGACACGGGTTCAAATAGAAAACATATTCCTGTGACGACGACGACGACGATTCAGCGAAATCAGTGCAGGCTGAGATACGCTGGGGTCTCTGCCGTCGGGTGGTCCGAGGGGGCAGGGACCCTAAGGGGTCCGTTCTTGTGACCTCACCCAACGGATCATTACAACTTAATTCCGGGTGAGATTACTGGAGTAACATTGAACTGTTGTAATCGTTTCTGGGACTAAGGTTCATTCCAGTACAAACCTCCATAGTCCCCGATCCTGAAGTTGTATAGAAAACCTCCCCTGTCCCAGGTCGAGTACTGTGACAGGATCAGTGGGTCAGTTCCGTAGAAAAGATAGGAAAGAAATGGTAGAACATAAGGTTTAAAACTCAAGGAAAGACTGACACGGATAAGATCTGTCTGACGAGTTTACGGTGGAACTGACTCTCCGAGATAGAAGGGAGAGCCCAGATAGGCAGAAAATTCTGGGTTGATGTAAACCCCGAAGGGTCCTCCGTAACCACTATTTCTGATCACCATTTCCTCTTCCCCTACTGTCTCCTACTCTACCAACCCACCGTAGTGACTGAGTAACCTGTACTCAAACTCGTTCTAGGCCCTCTACCACTTCCTGTCCCTTCGGACCGCACGACGTCAGGTACCCCAACGTTTCTCAACCTGTACTGACTCGATGACTTGTTGTTTTTAGACCCTAAAGGGTCCACAGTAATCCCCCACGGATGGTAGGGGAAGACTACGTCCTCTGTTTTCTCTGTTCCTAAGTCAGTGACCCAACACTTCTAGGGGACCTCCTCCTGTACCGTTAGGTGGGGTCATAAGAACGGACCTCTTAGGGTACCTGTCCCTTCGGACCACCCGATGTCGGGTATCCAAGTGTCTCTCAGCTTTACTGACTTCACTGAATCGTTCGTATACAGTGAAAATATCTCCAAAAGTATCTAAGAAGGTTGGGAACCATTATATACACTTGAATAATTTGTACGAAAAACGTCCAAGATGTCAAATCCCTTGATAGGTATCTGAAACGATGTTAAGAGGACAGAACGTCCCAAGATGTCGAGAAAGTACCCGTTCTTTCTGGAAACGAGACCCAGGGACACCCTACTCTCTAGCTATTTCGGATCTCTTGTTCGGATGGGTCTCTGACATAGTGGAAGATCTCATAAGAACGACGGGGTTTGTCGGGAGTCCGACGAGGGTCCTGGGTGAGACGTGGTAGGAGGATTTCCACCTGGTGTGGTGGACCAGAGACGGGGTCTAGACTGCCACCGGTTCCCTACGACCTCCACCACCTGTCTCGTACTGAGACGTCCGACACATATACGTGTGACTTCCTGGAGTCTCTACTCCCTTGTCTCGGTCGGTTCCCCTTTCCTCCCTGTACCTGCACTAGTGGGAGGTCCCGACCTTCGACCTAGGAGAACGTAGTTACGGAGGTTTCTTCTCCTCTTAAAATCTAAAGTCAAACCGAAGATTCAGTAATACCTCCATGTAAACAGTTCCGTCTTATCTCGTATAAGATAAATTGTTAAGCATTCGAACTAACTATGGAAATTTTATAAATGGGATAATATGTACCCGGAGGTAAAAATAAAAACGAGTCCCCCAAGGTCGTTTTGAATCCTCACCCGACGAGGTCCGTTGGAAAAGTGACAACAGACACTTAAAGGTGGACAAGAAAAATACTACTCCCGTTCGGTTTCAACCAGGAAGGACTGGGAACTCGTAAGAAAAATCTACAAGGACAAACCAGAACTATATTGGTACGGAGACTAGAGGATAAAACACGACGACTATTATTTTACAAAGGAGACCTTATCTCTCAGTAGGGTTACTTTTCTGAATCTTAATTGGTCACCCTGTTCCTAGTACCTAGGTTTTGTGTGAAGGTGTCAGTTTTATAGAGGAATTTTCCCTTCTCCTTCACACCCAAGTCCGTTTCCCGAATCACCCCACTCCCGACTATCACAGAGAGATACCATTCCGAAGTCAGAGGAGTATGTGTGACCGAACACGAACCACACCGTTATCTACGGGTACGGAAAGGTATGCACCGAGAGTGACTTTCTAGACTACAACTACCCCATACCCATCCTTTACGGAGTGTACCGGGGTTACTGTTCTTTGATAAAGGTAAGAACACACTCATCTTCTTTCTTAACGGGTCACTCGTCCCTATAGTGATGGACTTAGATAAACCTTTAAAAGTTTCCATCTGTTCTACGGACTTTCAATTACGTTTAATAACTTTCAATAACTGTCTTCAATAAACTAGTCTATATTATTGTAGTAAATATTACCGTAGTAAACGGTTTCTTACGAGTCAGTGGAGTGTACGATCATTTCATTACGAGTTTTAAGAGGTTCGTTCCGAAGTCGTTATGCACTTTACACTTGAAGGTCTACAAGTTCAACCAAAATCTTTTTCGTCTCCTTGGTCTCTAGTTTAACGGTTGTAGGTGACCTAGTAGTTTTTTCGTTCTCAAGGTCATTTTGTAGATAAAGACGAAATAACTGATACGGTTTCGGAAACTGACACACCTAGTGTTATTTGACACCTTTTAAGACTTTTTCTACCCTTATGACCTAGTGGACTGGACGGAGAACTCTTTGGACATACGTCCAGTCATTCCTTGTCAATCTTGACCTGTACCTTGTTGTCTGACCAAGGTTTATCCTTTTCCTCATACAGTTCCGACATATAACAGTGACACGAATAAATTGAATATACGTCTTATGTAGTACTCTTTACGACCTGACCTACTTCGTGTTCGATCTTAGTTCTAACGCCCCTCTTTATAGTTAGTGGAGTCTATACGTCTACTGTGGTGGGAATACCGTCTTTCACTTCTTCTTGATTTTTCGTAGAACTATTTTCACTTTCTCCTCTCATTTTTTCAACCGAATTTTGAATTGTAAGTCTTTTGCTTCTAGTACCGTAGACCAGGGTAGTGAAGTACCCTTTATCTACCCCTTTGTCACCTTTGTCACAGTCTGAAATAAAAAAACCCGAGGTTTTAGTGACGTTTACCACTGACGTCGGTACTTTAATTTTCTGCGAATGAGGAACCTTCTTTTCAATACTGGTTGGATCTATCGTATAAGTTTTCGTCTCTGAAATGAAACGGTTGTTTCCAGGTAGATCAGTTTTGATACCAAAAAGGTTACCAGTACATACCTACACTCAACCTGACACTTCTTCCGACTCGTGGCTTCTTAACTACGAAAACTTGACACCACAGCCTCTTCTGAGAACTCTCTGGGAATTTGACGTTCCTCTAGGTTAGTCAGGTAAGACTTCCTCTAGTCGGGACCCTAAAGAAACCTTCCTTACTACGATTTCGACTTTGAGGTCATGAAACCGGTGGAGTACGCTTCTCAACTGAGTAACCTTTTCTGAGACTACGACCTTCCCTAACCCCCGTCCTCTTCTTACCCTGCTGGCTCCTACTCTACCGACCTACCGTAGTGCCTGAGCTACCTGCACTCAGACACACTTGAGGCCCTCAACCACTACCTGTCCCTCCGGACCGCACGACACTAAGTACCCCAGCGTTTCTCAGTCTGTGTTGACTTGCTGATTTGACTTGACTTATCGTAGAACCAAAAAGGAAAGACGTGCACGCTCCTCTGACACCGAAAAGAAAAGAGGACCGGGACACAACAGGAGAGTCGACCCTCCCGTCGGTCCAGAAAGACCACTAAGTACGGTGGAAGACCAAAGGTATCCGTAGGACGGACTTCAGATGGGGGTCGGGTACAGGAGGGAAGGGGAAGTCCCTGTATTACTTTCACTTTCACTTTCACCGAGTCACCACAGGTTGAGAAACGCTGGGGTGCCTGACATATCAAGTACCTTAAGAGGTCCCGTCTTATGACCTCACTCATCGGAACTGGAAGAGGTCTCCTAGAAGGGTTGGGTCCTTAGTTTGACCCCAGGGGACGTAACGTCCGTCTAAGAAATGTTTGACTCGATACTCCGTATTCATTACTTACTCAAGGATAAAGGGGACACCATGTAAGTAGTGTCGATTTAATTAAAGTGAAGGTTTTTAATTAAACGAGTTTTAGTTGGAGATAGTGGGAAAATAAGAGAGAACAAAAGAGAAACTTTAGAGTATGTTTACAAAGACGTTTTGGAAAGAAGAAAAAAAGAAAGATAAGATAAACACCTAGTTTTTAACTGAAGGTAGTATCAACCTCGTCTTCACGTGGGGAAACTTCTTATAGTTCTTTCCTTTTATAGAAGAAAATACATAAACCATGTTTTACATAGAACTAGAACAAGAGGTACCGAACGAGACACGACCAATTTACGTTGAAGTAAAATAACTCTTCGTGTAGTTCAGGACCCCTATAAGATGTTCTCGACAAAGAGTCAAGGTGTTCAGTTATTGCTTCATTTATAATACTAAGAAAAAATATGATAGTGAAATTACATGAGAATTACATTTCCCTAAACTTTATTGTTATGTTCATTCCATTACTTTACGATAGTCAGTGATTTAGCCCTCAAAACTTTTATCTGAAAGTCCATAGATTCTTTAACATTCGTTTTTAACCTCACATCTGTGTGTATAATTAGTAATCAAAATGAAACACACCGTTGCTAATGTTAGACGAGTTATTAGTGGAGAGAAAAGAAGGAATCGGTATCTTGGGAATAAAATGACCCGTATTGTTTAGGTTGACATTTTAGGTTTAAAGACTTGGAAGCGACGAACACCCATACCGATACGGACTTAAGACCTGTGTCTAAATTCGTCCTCTACAACCTACCCCGAAGGTCCTTTCGTGTAATTTTCTTCCTTCTTACTGACTGTGTTAAGGAGAATGGGAAAATGGAAATATAAAGAAGGACGGACCTTACGTCTGTACTACCGATGTAAGACCGTCAGTATAATCTGCTGCTCCTCCATCGTAACTTCAACCTTCGGTAAGTGATCCCTATCACTTTACCTTGAAGTCTTCCTCAGACCCTAAAGAAATTTGAACAAATACGTTTTATTTTTGTTAGGGATAGAAATTTGACGACTGTATACTGAAGACAAAAAACCTCAAATTAGATTATGATCGACTATATAAGGTGACGAGAGTTCACGTCCTTTATGGTGTAATAAAAAACCTTAGTTATTCTTTACTTAAAGTTCAGGGTGACTCGGAAACCATTCTTTAAGTCGATAATTATCTACGTCCCTTCATATTGTATATAGAGGACCTATACGGGTCTTTTACACCACCTTTCGCAGACCATAAACCGAGTAGTCCCACCAACGATGGAACAGACACCTTTTGGTTTTTCCATACTTCACCTTCCTAAAACTAGAACTAAACCCTCCTTCTTCCGTTAGTCTCGGATGATCTACCTCCACATCGATTACGGAACTACATAAGCTGTTGTCCTCGTACTGAATACTCTTTTTACCAGAGTCACTTTTCTGTCGAATACGATCACTAACAGAAAATTCATTCAACTTTGATAATACCTAAAATGATGTAGTATCAATGTATTTTTTCCGTCTGTCGTCTATTCTGTCTATAGACTGGAGAACGGTAGACTTCAGTTCCTACTTTCCCTCAAACAACATTCATTATGTACATACTGTCAGGAATATATTTAGATCGTGACCGGAGAGTGAACTTTAATTCATTCTACAAAATGAGGGGTTTATAAATTTTGGTGACGACTCAGATCTGTACCCACCCCCTATGGTCAGGGTTAAAGATTAGTAAGTCGTCTACAATTCTACTAAGACGGAGACAAAAGGGTAGACATATTACCAACGTCTCCGTAAGTGGAGGTGGGGATTTCTCCGGACTAATCGTGGTCACTAAATTACACATAGTCCGAACCACCTCGTTCTGTCGGTGTCTCTGGTCAACAGTGACGACAATGTCATTACTACTAACAGACCCCGGACCCACACACACTTGAGTGTCTCCAGTGTAAGACTGTCCGACCGAGGGACCCTGAAAAAAGGACCGTGAACGTGGACGGGTCCCTTGTCCAATACCTCAAGTCCGAACAAACCCAAACGTTGTCCATTACTATCAAAGTCTCCTCCAACACAACAACTTAAGCCTCGACCTCAAACCCGCAAGTGTAGACTAATTACACGGGAAGACTGAGTAAGGGAACGAACCTCTCGACTCTTGGTTCAGACTTGTGTTCCTTGCACTTAGTGATAAAAAAAAAAAGGGGGGTCGTTTCGACAGGTTGTCGGAATAAAAGAGATTTACGATGGATACCAGTGTAACTTTCTCTCGGGGTCCCCCCAGGAAGACTCAGTTGGTGAAGTGGGGAAATAAAGAAAAGTCGGATGACATAAGGAAATGTTCTTTCTTTTAATCAACTGACTTATCCAAACGATCGTGTCATGTGTCTAACGTTCCCTTCAGTACCTACTCAGTCCTTTAGTAGAATTTGAACACAAAAACCTACTCCCTCTCTATGTAAGTTTCTTGTGTGGTGGCTAGAGATGATTGACTCAGACTCAACAGTTTGAGTCTCCTACCAACTCAGGGGTCCAGGGCTCTACTATACTGTTCTCCACACTACCCGACGTTTCCCGGTCCTCGACGGTCCTTGTAGGGGTGGAGGAGTGGATCTGTTCAGAAAGAAGCACCACAGACGATAGAGGACTGGTGTCCTTGAACAGGTTTCCGTCTCAGGGTCTCACATGACTCGACATCTCGTAAATTGTACTTACCTATTCTTTAACCTCTTTCTCGACAGAAGAGACCCGAGTCCAGAGGACACTAGACATTTGATGAACCACCTAGGGTTCGAAGTAAGAAGGGTAATGTGGACGTAGTGTACTCCAGAAGGAAAGGACCCTGTGTTCCACAAGTAAAGGGAGGAACTTTTCCCGACACGGTCTTCCGTCGACCCGGTCGGACCGGTCCCCCAACGTTCTACACTTACTCTCCACTCTCCTGGACTGACTGAATACTCATCCGTTTAGTATGTACAAATGGTACAGTCCGTAATCCACCTTACGTCTGCCCTATTTTTCCTCGTAACTCTCCATCGCCTTCGACAACCACGAGACGGGTGTCGGGAACAGAGTCCGTTCTGAAAGAGACCTACGACACGGTGACCCGGCGACGTTCTTCACCCCGTCTTGAAGAGACCTCAATCATTCGGGGGAGGTTATGGGACCTTTGACCGAAATCGGTTACTCGTAGGTCGATCGAGTCAGCCAACTAGTACTCTGAGAATTGGAGTCTCAGTACCCAAGCTCGGGTTTCAACCCACGTATTTCAAACCCCTTCCTTTACCGTTAGGTGAGGTCATAAGAACGAGTCTCTTAAGGTACCTGTCTCCTCGGACCGTCCGGATCAGGTCCCCCAGCGTTTCTCTGTACTGACTTGCTGATTGCGTGAACTGACATGACTCTCTGTCCTAGGCCACCTGTCAACGAGTCTAACGTTACTGAGTCCTCGTCCACAAAATCTCGTAAGGGGTCCATTGGATGAGTCGTTACATGGAAGGTGGGTCCGTACACGACTCTTTCGGAATTGTCGACCGAGAGGTCTTTTCGTGTTCACAACCGTAAGTGTCTGAAACGACCAAGGGTGGTGTGTTTGTGAGGGTGGGTCGACTTAAGTTTCACAGTCGACACAGTTGCGGTGGGATCCCCCAACCGTCGAAACCCTCGATCGACTATCCTTTTGCACGATTTTATCAATCCCTCGGTCCTCACAATTGCCGCGAAAAACAAAAACTATGTCAACTACATTAACGTACAACTATAGTGTTAAAAATTATTATCGACCGGAATTGTTGATCGAACGTTTTGGGACTTTTAAATTGTTCGACCGAGGGACGAAGGAAGGGGAGGGGACAGACAGAAGTGAGGGAACACGGAGGTCCCCGACGAAGGAGTTAATTACTGAGTGTAACCGTGGGATGAGATCCCCCTTCTTCTTTAGGAGGATTTCTTTTGCTCGGGAACACCGACGAAGTAGATGTGAAGCCAGTTCGACTGGAGTCTGAACCAGGAGATGGGGCCTAAGGACGAAAGAAGACGACCCTGAAAGGTGTCAGGGAACACACTGAGGAGAGTAGAGGACCCTGTTTCGTCCGTCCTGGGGAGAGACGAGAGAACAAGACAAAGAAGAAGGATCTTTGTACTCCTCGGAGACAGTCGGATTACCCGACCCATGGTGAGACCCCGTGGGACGAGGATCAATGCTCACGGGATGTAGACCCGTTACAGTCTCCCATTATGTACACATACGCACACATCTCTTCACATATTTTCACATTCGTACATATTCTCTTACACGTGTTAACATATACACATTTACACGTACACTCACACACATATATAAACAGTTCCATTAAACACACACTGATATATACTCAACATACACTCATATACACACAAACTCGTTGGTAGACACAAACTCACGCACAAACACATACTCGCCCCAAGGGACCACAGTCTATCATTTCTCGAACGACCGTTTCACCCTCTGAACCTAAACTAGGGAACCACCCCTTCTAGGGGACCTCTTCCTTTACCGTTTGGTGAGGTGATAAGAACGGACCTCTTAGGGTACCTGTCTCCTCGGACCACCCTACGACAGGTATCGTAGTACTCCTCAACCTGTACTGACTCACTGATTGTGAAAGCACATACTCCCACATATACATTTGTACACATAAACACATTGACACACACCACATAATCGCACACACAAAACACACTCACACACTCTTCTTACACCCATAAATATTTACACATACTCACGCACGTACTGACTCGTACACACCATAGTCGTGGAGAACGGAGAAGAAGATCGTCGTTCGACGTACGACAAAAAGAAACCCCGTAGTAGGAGTTCGGGGTACACCAGGGAAGTCTCGACGGTCAACCCCACCGGACTGGGGTGTACCCGTCTCTATCTTCTCTTCCCCGTGGTCCCGACCCTCTCGACTGGTCATAGAGATAAGAATCGGTGTTACTAACTAGTCCTCTTGTCCTCCGTACTTGTTCCAAGACCTTCAGAGTATACCTCCCCGATATTCTATCTCATAGGAGCACCTTGAACGATGAGTCCCCTCCCTTCTCATCCCCATACCAACCCTCGACGAATCGTGGACAAATAGACCGTTTCTCTCGTCACTACGACACGATCCACTCCCCTAACTCCCTCCCTCTATTCCCCTATCGTCAATACTCCTACCGACATAGTAATCCCCGTAATCCTACTTAGTAGACGAAGGGTTCCAGAAACCCCGAGGGGGTCTTGGACCCGAGTATGTCGATGAAAGGGACACTCTGTACCAACACTAGTCGTAGACTCTCTCGATTTCTAGTTCCTTAACATAGGGATCTTCTCCCCTTCTCCGTGTCGTCCCAACTCTACCCTTGTTCTATTTTGTCTAGGCCCCACGGAGGGGCTACGAGGGTACAGATTCGACGGAACCTACAGTCTACATAAGATGTAAGACAGGTACGAGTCCTAATGATCGGTACTGGGGTTCCCTCGACTTTCGATCAAAGTGTCAAAGGACGTTGTTTCCCCGTCTAAGAGGGATGTCACGGACACCAGGTGGCTGGACCGAAGTCTTCTACATCCGCAACACTCGTTCCTGGGAGACGTGGAAGGGAGACCGTCCGACGGTCCTCCGTGTGCCGAAACTTCCCGTCACCACCGTCTCCGGTCTCTCCCCGTAGGACAGGACATGGGCTCGCGGGGCATGGAGGACATGGTAGTACCGAGTCTCGATGGGATGGACCAGGAGTCCGGAAAGGACCCTATGTACGAAAGAACACGACAAAATATTTACGGAAAGGACGAACTGAGTCGTTCCCGTTCCTCAACAACAGGGTAGCGAGTCAGCAGAGGTTGAGAAACACTGGGGTACCTGACGTCGTACGGTCCGAAGGGACAGGAAATTACAGAAGACCTCGAACGAATTTGAGTAAAGGTAACTAAATCACTACGGTAGGTTGGTAGAGTAGGAGACATGGGCGGGGGATGGGAGGTGGGACAGAGGAGGACTGAAGTTAGAAAGGGTCTTAGTTCAAGAAAAGCTTTCTCAACCGAGAAGTGTAGTCCTCCGGTTTCATAACCTCGAAGTCGAAGTCGTAGTCGGGAAGGTCACTTATAAGTCCAAACTAAAGGAAATCCTAACTGACCAAACTAGAGGAACGTCAGGTTCCCTGAGAGTTCTAACTCAGAAGAGAACTTCTGAATCCCGTTCCTCCTAACAAACGTTTATGTCCGACTCAATTCGTTGACACAGCATCTGACCGGAGACGGCAAGGTAGTGTCTTTTGTGGGGACCGACACAGGACGTCCGTTTCCCGTCCAATCCAGAGTCAGCGAGTCAACCCTGACCGTCTCCCTGTCCTTGTACCGGACAACGATTCTCTGTCTTTGACGTTCCTACGACTGTTGTTCTAAAGAAGGGACTTAGATGCATAACCTGGTTAGGTTCTTGGTCCCACTATTACCTCTCCCTGCCCATGAATCTTGTTCTTAAGGTACCTTAGACTCTTGGCGTACTACGGGATAGCATAGTATTTTTCGTTACACGAGACTCGAGAAAGACACACGGTTTGTTCACTGCAAAATGTAGTAGTTTGGTAATGTCAGAGACCTTTCGATGTTTTTTCGGTAATTCATAGGGACCCCAGATCTACCACGGGGATTGAATCCATTGGAGTCCGTGTGTTCCACTGTTTCATTGTTCGATCAGTCGCTCTCTCCGTCCTTAAGACAACAGGATTAGGTCTCAGTGGAGACCCCATCCCCGCACCCTTAGACGTAAAATTGAAGAGCGGGGGAGGGGGGCCAATACGTGGAACCAACCTCTTGGTATCGAAAATTAATCTCTCACACTAGTGATATAACACTTTGGACTAAATTAAAAATGTATATAACAAACGTACACTTTTCCTACGTACGAAAACTCTAAGATGGGTCACAGTGGACTAGGTCTACACCGTATGTGGTCGGGGAATGGACGTCGTGGAAACGCCATGTGAGTCCGAGAGAAGTCGGAGGGGACCTAAGACAACAGACTTACAAACAGAGTGTGTCCGACGAACCAACGTTCTTTTGGAACTACTTTAGTTGTACGGGAACTTGTACAAAGGTCAACAGGTCTTAGTTAATACCACTTGGACCCCATTCAACGCTGTCGGTGAGACAAACCTGGACCGTGTGTCTTGCGAGTCACCTTTTGACAATTCACGACTAGCGTAGTAAACAAAACAAGGGTTTCACTTTCCTTGTCTTGTATATCCACCTATCTGGACGTCCCCGTCGGTACAGTAAAGTCTGTTTTTGTTCGACAAAGACTGTGTGAGTTTATAAAACAAGAGTAAGACAAACAATTACAGGGTAAGGGACTTAACTTTTGAACGGAAATTCGAACAAAAGAGACCCACTCCCTTGTCGACTCTACCCCCCTCTTTTGTAAAAAAAAAATTTTTAATTAAAAATAACCTCATATCAACGAAATGTTACAACACAATCAAAGATGACATGTCGTTTCACTTAGTCAATATACATATGTACATAGGGGAGAACAAATCTAAAGGAAGGGTAAGTCCAGTGGTGTCTCGCGACTCATCTCAAGGAACTCGATATGTCATCCAGGAGGAATCAATAGATAAACTATGTATCATAGTCACCTCATATATACGGTTAGGGTTAGAGGGTTAAGTAGACGGTAGGGTTAAGTAGGGTGGAGGGGGCAGAGAGGACAGGTATCCTCTTTTACGTAAAATTTATATATATAAATAGGAACGTAATGTCTTCCAGTCCGTAGACTGTGGTCCAGAGTCACAATGACCCTACGTAGGGGAAGAGAAACTTCGAAGTAGTGAAATCACTTGTGTTCTCCGGAGACATCAGAGTGCAGGGGAAACGAGAGGCAAACGAAACAAAAGTTAAAAAAAAAAGAACAAGACAAAGTAAAGGTTAAGAGAGAGGGTCGTTGAAGACCGGTGACGAAGACTGACCGTAGAAACTGATGGGGACCCCAGAAGTGAGCCTCGTACCGATCGACCTCGAAACTCCTAGACTCCACCGGGACCCGTAACCCGTCGGAGTCGGTAGGGGATACCTAGAACAAAAAGGACAGTAACACACAAGTAGTGTAGATGTTCCCAGAAAGAACCCCCAGAGGAGTGAAATAGTGTGTTATTCATAAAATATCACCGAGACAAAATTTCTCTTAGATACTTTAGTTCATTTGTTGAACGGATACCGATGTCTCGATGAATCATCAACTCGAGTCAGGGATAGGATGTAGTACAACCGAGTCTTAGAACGAAAATAGAACGACAATAAGAGAAAAGGGAACTTAATAAACCAAATGAGATCGACAGAGAAGGGAGAAGGGTGTGTTTACCTCTAAAAAGGTCATCAGTACATCTCTACACTCTTAACTTGGGATTTCTTCCGACCCGTGGCTTCTTGACTACGGAAGTTTAACACAACGACTTCTTCTGAGATCTGAGAACCTCACGTTCCTCTAGTTTGATCAGTTAGGATTTCCTTTAGTTTGGACTTTAAGTAACCTTCCCGACTACGGTTTCGACTTTGAGGTTTTGAAACCGGTGGACTACACTTCTCGACTGAATAACCTTTTCTGGGACTACGACTCTTTCTGACTTTCGTCCTCCTCTTCCCCTGATGTCTCCTACTCTAACAACCTACCGTGGTGGTTGATCTACCTGTACTCAAACTCACTCGAGGTCCTCAACCACTACCTGTCCCTTCGGACCGTACGACGTCAGGTACCCTAGTGTTTCTCAGTCTGTACTGAATCGTTGACTTGTTGTTGTTCTTTAAACTCAATTGTGTCCGAAATGTCCGACTCCCGAGTCTCGATATTCTCACACGAATAAAGTCTACGACCTACGTTTAGGGTCCTTAGTGGGTGTTAAAACTGAACGGTCAATATTCGAACCTCCGAGGGTTCTGGGATAGGTCCAAGTTGTCAAGTGTTCTTGATGAGTGTTTTAAGTCCTTTCACGAAAAGAATGACAAGGACCAAGTAATATTTCCTATTTACACCCTTTTCGGACTACTTTCTCTCCGTATCCCATTCCGTATCCACACCCCACCGTCCCTTGAAGACATGAGAGAGGTCCACGTGAAGAAGGGTCGTATAGTCACGTAAAAGGTTGGGACTTTGAGTGACTTGGGACATCAAGTCTCCGAAAAACCTCCAAATTAGTGTATCCGTTCTAACTAATACAGTAACCGGTAACAGAGTATTGAGCTATAGGTCAGGGAAAGACATAAAATAACGAATAATATCGTATCGTGATATAGGTCTTCGTCCTCTTTCAAAGAACTAAAATCGGGGTTGTGGTCCAACTGGTTCCCCCGACGTACCGACCACCGACCTGTCCGGGTGAGAGCAAAGGTCCCCACTGTCTCCAACGTTCCCCCCTCCTTCCCGGGCTCTCCTTAGACTCAGGGACGACGGACGGTCTCCCTCGGTCCTCCACTCGAAGACGGAAGGACTGAGAGAGTTTGCACAAGAGTACGGGGGTGGTCGGGAACATATCCCGACCAGTGTGGAACCGGAGGTAATCAGGAAAAGACCGAGACCCTGAAGAACGTGGAAGAGGAGAGACCTCACCGAAGTACAACCCTTCCGATTAAATCTTATACGAACCAAAGATCAGGAACTATAAACCCCCGAAACTTCCTGTTTGACCTTGAGAAACTTACACACAAACACACATACACAAACACACACACATCACCCGAGGACACGACACGAATCAACGACTCAGTACAGGCTGAGAAACACTGGGGTACCTGACATCGGGTGGTCCGAGAAGACAGAGACCCCTAAGAGGTCCGGTCTTATGACCTCACCCAACAGTACGTGAGGAGTTCCCCTAGAAGGTTTGGGTCTCTAGTTTGAGTCCAGAGGGTGTAACACCCGTCTAATAAATGGTAGACTCGATGGTCCCTTTGGGTTCTTACGACCTCACACATCGGATAGGGTAGAAACCCCCTGGAAGGGTTGGATCCTTAACTTGGTCGCAGAAGACGTAACGTCCGTCTAATAAATGGTCGACTCGATGGTCCCTTCGAGTGTCATTACTTAGGTGGAAGTTACATCCTCTGGTACCAAGCTAGGGACCCAACCCTTATCGGTGGGTTCATGAGAACGGACCTCTTAAGGTATCTGTCTCCTCGGACCGTCCGATGTCAGGTACTCCAGCGTTTCTCGTCACCCGAGAATCAAACATCGTAAACGGTCAAAGGTGTCACAATTTAGGAGGACCGTCAAGGTCGATGGTCGTACTACAATGGTTTGTCTCGATCTTGTTCCGGACGGTATCAGTGGTAGTTCAGAAAGGTGGTCTGTCTACGGTGTCTGTGTTTATTGGACTTCTAGTGTCTACTACGTCGTACCACTTTGTCTCCCCTACTTGATAATCGCAAACAATAATTATGGAACCTAAAATTACAGAAAATAAATAAAAAACCACGTATGTAAAATTAAAAATTATTGTCTGTACGGATTGTTGACCAAGGGTTTAAGTACTTGTAGATCATTAGTCAAGGTTGTTTGTCTGTGTTCGATCGATACACCGAATATAATCAAATACGATTGTTTGACACCGATAATTGTACGAACAGATAACAAATATGGGGACCCAGAGAGACCGACCGGACGAGACACCATACTACTCCAGGAAGGGTGGGACTCTGTCTGGAGACAGGATTCCTTTTCCTCTCAAAAACCTCTGTGACTGACAAAGTTATCCCAGGAGAGTCCACTTAAAACGTTTTCTCATTACCCTGTAAGTTCTCCTAGGATGACCGAAACCCACACCGAATCTTAAAGAGTCTCCTTAACAAGAGACCCCGAATATGAACGCCAGGGTACACGTCAAAGTGAAAAAATTTTGATACTACAGTTGTACGAATCCCCGAAGGGGTACCGAGTCACCATTTCTTAAATGGACATTACGTCCTTTACATCCTCTGTGACCAAGTCAGGGACCCAGTCCTTCTAGGGGGTCTCTTCCTTTACCGTTGGGTGAGGTCATAAGAACGGACCTCATAGGGTACCTGACTCTTCAGAACGCCCGATGTCAGGTACTCCAGCGTTTCTCAGTCTGTTCTGACTTCGCTGAACCGTCCGTGTGCACACACACACACACACACACACACACACACACAAAGATACATACGTATGTCTGTGTATGTGTATATGTGTGTCATATCTATATGTGACAGAGGTAAATTGACCTCAACCGTCTTCCAAAATGACACCCCTGGTCGACCCTATTGGTCAAACAGGTTCTCAAAACCTCTGAACGTCCGTAACGGATTCACGAAAGACACTTAATCCTCGGGGTTCCGTTACCGTGGGGTGAGGTCATGAGAACGAACCTTTTAGGGTACCTACCTCCTCGGACCACCCGACGTCAGGTACCCCAGCGACCCTCAGTCTGTGCTGACTCGCTGAAGTAAAAGTGAAAAGTGAAAGTACGTAACCTCTTCCTTTACCGTTGGGTAAGGTCACAAGAACGGACCTCTTAGGGTCCCTGTCCCCTCGGACCACCCGACGACAGATACCCCAGCATGTCTCAGTCTGTGCTGACTTCGTTGAATCGTCGTCGTCGTCGTTCTACGGAACGTCCCAAGACTGGATGAACGTACCATGTTTACGAGGGGAAAGTTATCCGTGGTGCGTAGACGACCCCGTCTCTCTCGTCTGTAGAGTCTTTGTCTTAATCGAATCTCAACGGAGGGTCGGAGGACGGTACATCTCGATAGTTTGCACCGGGACTGACCCAAAGACTGAATCGTTTAGACTCCTACCTGACGGGACCGACTTTCGTCTGGAAGAAGATCCTACACGGTTCCCTCGTCCTACACCTTCTCCCGTCCTCGAAGGACGCCCGACGCCCCCAAAGACTAGAAGCGGTCCCCTTCCCGGCCTCCTTGTCACGAGGTCTGTATGAGGTCGTAGACGTCGGTGATGCGATTTCTCGCCAGACCCCAGTTCCTTTGGTTCCGGAGGAAGGACTTGCCGTCCGTCAGTAAGAGTCGTCGTTCGAAAGTGAAAGAGCTGGACTGGCCGTGTCGACACAAACCCCCCACTCTTTTTTAAGAATGACAGGACAGGTCTTTCACTTTTACTAACTCTTCCCCGACGCTCAGTGACCTTTTAGTTCATTCGTAGTCTAGTTCTTTAGGACAATCGAGCGGTTTCCTTCTTGAAACCGTTGCGGTTGGACTCACGGGAACCCTCCAGGACGGACCAAGTACTGGGTAGTCACTGTACGGTCCTGACCAGAAAATCGTTTTGCTACGCCCGCCTCGACACGGACTCGTAGCCAGTCACGGTCCCGAAGACCTAGATAAAATTCGGTGCACATTTGAATTTTTTCCGACAAAGCGAAAAAGACTGATAAGGACATTTTCCCTAACATAGACATAACGGTCAAAAGGTCCCAAGGACATTTCTCGTTCTATCACAACAAAACTGAATAAAAAAATTTCCACTTCACTCGTTGCAAAACCCCAAGATTATCTAGTGTGATGAATGTCTAAGAAAAGAAATTTAATAATAATAATAAAACCGACCAAATAAAGTAGACGTCAAGACTTCCATTCAAAGATAAAGTGGTGGTAAAACCGGTCTCAAAAGCAAATTGAACCAAACCAAAAATTTACGTTCTCTTCCCTTGACCAAAAATACCTCACTGTGGATGTCTGTGTACGACTGGATCCCCAATACGGATGTAACACAAATTAGTGAACTGTACACTTACAGACATTTTTATTACTTCCTATTTACCATCAAGAATTAAATAAAAAAACTTCCTTTTTCATCAGAGAATGAACTAAACACCAATGTCTGACATAATCTTGTTAATTTGACTCAGGTTTGAATCCTCAGTAGAGATTTGTAAAATCGACCGAAAACCTTGAGATTCAGAAAACGTATCTTCTTTTTAGGTCCACCGTTTGAGAATGAACACCTAAGGCTCTTCACAGTGTCTAATACTTGAAGCGACAGGAGTTGAAACGCAGGAGTACTAATAAAAGACAGAAAGTTAGGGTCGTCCAACTTTAGGAGGAAGGGTGTAATGTGGAAATCAGTTATAAACTTTCGAATAAATACATTTATACTTCTAGACAGTCTTGAGGGACGTTGGCTTTTGGACTGGGGGTTTACGTAGTACTATTTGTCAGTGACTGGTTTTATTGTTTGGTCGAAGGACCTTGTACGAACGAGTCTTGGCAGTTCTTTTCGTGGTCTTTATAATCAAACTGGAGACGGAGGAGTATGTGTTTCGGACTGGAAGTTTCTAGTTTGTAACATCGTTTATGTTGGAAGAAGAACATTAGGAGGGCGAACAGTGTCAAGAGATAAGAGTCGTCTCCGGGACCCGGTTGGTACCGAATACAGACTTCTCCTCACCCATGTTAGGGACCCAATAAGATGCAAACACTACGACCATGTTCTGTGGAAGAGGGGACCTACAAGACTATCCCACTAGAAAGGTCAAAACGAACTCAGACTGAAATGATGTCATTTGATTTTATCTCCGAATGTTTATCATTTTATAGAGTAAAAGGATATACCTCGATTTCTATGTGTCCCGTCTTTCTTGTTCAATTAATTTTTCAGTATTAAGAAAGTCACCACCACCACCACGACAGTAAACCAGCGATTCAGCACAGGCTGTGAAACACTGGGGGTACCTGATATCGACCGGTCCAGGGAGACAAGTACCGCAAAAGGTCCGTTCTAGTGACCTCACCCAACAGTGAAGGCGGAGACAGGTGCCGTAAAAGGTCCGTCCGTACGACCACACCCAATAGTAGAGGAAGAGGTCCCCTAGAAGGGTTGACCTACTTGCACCCTAACTTGGGTACAGAGGACAGAGAGGACGTGACCGTCAGTCTAAGAAATGGTGACTCGGTGGTCCCTTCGGGAGAAAATCACAATTATACTCTTTTTATTTTGTTATCATAGTTATTGTTTCTATCCGGACACATTCTTACTGGTCAGACGGGACAGTGAACCAGTCTACTGTGGACAGACTGTTAAATCCTCGGTCTCCTTACCTGTTACAGACCTCCCGGGGTCCGTCGTCCCTCTTGAGGACGACCAAACAGTAAAACGTAGTTGACACTTGGCCACCTCAATACTAGTCCTCGTAAAAGACGTCCCGACACGGATCACCAAGAAAGACTGGGATCCCGGTGAAACGTCCCAAAAGGTATAGACATAAGTTCATCGTCTACTCTACGACTATTATTTTCGAGTATAGAAAGTGTCTCTAAGCACCAGACAGAAACGTGTTGACGGGACCCAAACAAACGTTGAACGTACCTTCGTCTAGGTTCGAAGACGATATTTTCTTTAAGAAATCCTTTTGAAAAAGTAGTCCTTTTCGTAGATCGGGCTTAAGGTTATTACCACCTTTCCTAATTTCATTAATGAGACATAGGGTTCTGTTCGACTTGTAAACCCAATAATGGTAACCAAACCTAGGTTATGGTTAGAGGAGAAGAGGGGATGAAGGAGTCTTTGGAAGTCAAACGTGCGAAGAGAGACCCTCCCTGATGTTTCCGGTTCACGGATTTATGAAGTAAGGTCCTACGTAAGAAAAGGAACACTAAGCTACTAGGGTTTCCTTTCACCCTTCTCACCCGAACATCGACTACCCTTACGTCAGGTCTCTAACTTAACCATTGGTAAGACATGAATGTTACTTGTAGCAATGGTATCTTTGTTCGTTTTTCTGTTGGTTCTCAGACCAGATGGGTCGGTTTGCTTACAAAAAAGGAATGATGAACGTCACTAGGACAATTTAAGACGGATCAAAGAGAGACGACTTCACCGTTCTCGACATTGTTTTAAGTAAATAGTGGGATAGGAGTGCACTGTCTGACTGTTCCGGGGGACACAAACAACTATGTTCGACCGATGTATTGTCGTGGGGTGTTGACGTCGGGGTATTGTGGACGAATGTACGTTGTCCACGACGAAAAATTCTGGGTTTGGGGTCTTAGACCTAAATGTCCCCCCCGTCGACAAATTAAAAGAAAACCGACAAAAAGTAGAGACCTCGCCACCAGGAGACCTCTCTAACCACGTAAACTTTGGAATAGGAGTGGATTTCTTGTGATGGTCTTAAAAGGAAAACGACACCCGGAGTTCACGGTGTCTCTTCCTATTCTTTTCCTAAACCCGGTGAACGAAGTCGAAACTCTGGTTTTGCGACTCGGTTGGTCCGGTCGTACACTCGACGACCGTAAAGTCCTTACGTGCTCTTCTTAAGTTCACAACTGACGTAAAGGTGATCACTTAAGTACGAATCAGCCGTCCCAAACTCAATGTCACTTTCACCGTTTATCTTGGAACGACAAAGATAAGTCAAAACGTATTATACCACACAATCGAATTTTTACAGGTGTCACTTGTAACGGTATGTGTAGATAAGAGTTCTTTTTATGACACCCGTCAAAGATAAGACCCTCTTTGAAGACCACTTCTTTTTGGAGTAAACCCACGATGAGTAGGACAATAAATACAGTTTTATCTACAAAATTATCGTCTGTTCACCGTAAAATATTATAAATAGGGTTGGGTTTCCAATCTAAGAGGGTGTTTCAGAACTGGGTCCGAAAGAACAGGAACCCTAAAAAAAAAAAAAAAAAAAAAACCGTTCCCCGATAAATACAATTTTCGATACAAAAGTTTAAACTTTTCATTTTTACTGTGTTTACGTACCTTTTGGTCCTTTCGTATCCTTTCATTGATTCATTTCTTCTATGCATTAACTATGTATATTATAGGGTTGTATTTTTAATACTAAGACCCCACAATTATATAAAACCCCACAAGTGAGGAGAGCCCGAAGGGACCATCGAGTCAGCCATTTCTTAGACGGACACTACACCCTCTGGACCCAAGTTAGGGACCCAACCCTTCTACTAGGGGATCTCTTCCCTTTCCGATGGGTGAAGCCGTAAGACCGAACCTCTTCAGGTACCCCAACGTTTCTGAGGAAAGTCTCCCTAGAGTTTCTTGGAAGACCGGTTCGACACTACTACCGATCCCAATCCTTTTTCTCTCTATTAGTTGTTTCTGGATGACATATCGTGTCTCCTGAGATGAGTTATCAGACATCACTGGGTGTATCTTTTTCTTGACTTTTTCATATATATATATATATATATATATATATATACATATTAACTTAGTGAAAAAACATGTGGACTTTCATTATGTTGTAACATTTAGTCGATATGAGGTTATATTTTATTTTTAATTGTTTTATTATTTCACCCACAGTATTGGTTTTCTTTTTTCTCTGCTACCAAACCGACCCATGAAGTACTCGTTTCCCACTCCAGTGACTACTTCAGAGAACCGCTGTAGTTCACGAACTTCTTAGACGAAAATAGTCTCCTCTCGTCTTTTCAGTGTTGAATCACGAACGGACCCTTCTTATAGACCAAGAGTCCCTTTACGTCTCTTTTGGGTACCCTGAGGTATGACTCAGTCTCTTGGAGGAAGGGGGAATCTCCGGTGAGAAGAGGAATCTCGAGTTTTCGAAGACCTAGGGTGGTCTTTGTTCGTCAGTGGGAGTCGTAGGAGGGTACAGAATACTCCACCTATGCCTCTTCCGTCCTCCTCGGAGTCCACGTGTCACTGTGGAGATAGATGGGGTGCCCGTCTACCTTCCGTACCGATCTCGTGGAACACCTAAGTCCTCATTGGTGGTCACCGGACCACCCCCAGTAGTCGACCCACCCCGGAACCCCAGGTCAAAAGTTTTTTCGTCGAGGAAACTTGAAGGTCAAACAAGAGGAATGTCTTCTGCTCCCACTCTACCCTCGACTTTCGTGTACTACTCAAGTGGTCGAAGTACCGAATTTCTGGGGACCAGATGTCGACGTCGGACCAAGGTGAGATCCGGAAGTCCACTGACACCAGTTTAGGAAAGTCACAGATAGATGGACCGTTTTCGATTTGTGACCCAGAGACACGGTGTGGTTGGGTGGGGGAGATATAAGACGTCTGACGAAGAACAACTACGGTAAAGTGGTGGGAATAGGGGTTGACTACTATTTCGGAAAGTCAAGATAGAGGTCTTATATAGTTCTCAGGGTGGGAAGGATCTAATGACGGAGAACGGAAAATGAGTTTTGTAACGGAGGGTTACCCTGGTCGAGACTGGTGAAATAAATTTAGTGACGAGGTAGAACTGAGGAGACAGTTACAAAAGAAAAGTAAAGAGAGACGACGTGGTGGTTAACTAGGGTATCCACAGTACTCAGGATAGGTCTCTGTCGGGTAAAGAGATAGAGAACTTAGTCCGTATTCAGACACTGAATATAGGATATCTGATACTGTCTTCACTACAGTACGTTGAAAGTCAGTCCGATTTGGAACTTCTCTTGACCGTCGAAATCGAAGGAGGGAGGACCTTTTGAACGATTCTCTACTAGAGGTGACCTTGGGTCTGAGGAAAGGGACCCCTCGAGGTCAGAGTGGGTTGTATATGGAGATGAGTTATCGGGGTCGAATCGAGACGGACGATCGAATGTAGGTGGTCGTAGGTATTCTCACGTGGTGGAACCTGTACGTAAAGGTCCTCGAGGGTTTATGGGTACCGTGGTCACTGCCATACACCTCGTCTTCTTGACGAGTCGACTCGGGTCGACTGGGGGACTTAGTACTCACCACTGTTATAACGAAAACAATTCGGGGGGGTCAAACTCCCCAAAATAATGTATCGTTATCTAATGATCGTACCTATAATATATTAAATACACGTATAATATGGATAATCAATAGTAGACAAGAAAAACTGAGGGGAGTATCGTTCTTACTTAGAGGTACCCCGTCTCTGGAAACAAAACGAGTGTTTACATAGGACTCGTGGGTGTTGTTATGGACCTCGAATTATATGTAAATACCTTGTTTACTTATTTACACGTAAGTAAATCCCCGAAGTGTCACCAAGTCACCATTTCTTCGACGGACGTTACGTCCTCTATATTACGTTCTCTGTATTCAAACTAGTGACCCAATCCTTTTTGGGGACTTCCTCCCGTACATCTGTTTACTTATTTGACATCCGAACTCGAATAAAAAAAAACAACGACAACGATAAAATTCCCTTCTAAGGATATCAGTATTAAATAAGTAAAAAATTTTTCATCCTGATACTTCAAATAAAAAAAGTCTTAAATAGTACATTATATAGTAAAGTGAATAACTACACCCCGTAATATAATTACGTTAAGAATTAGAACACAAAGACAATATATAGACTGAATCAGAGGTCCCTAATGAGAATATTACTTGACATATTGAACTAAAAAATAAAAAACCATCCGTAGAATGGACATGTTAAAAATAAATTTCTTCAGACAGATATAAATCCCTGAGGGACTACCGGATCAACCATTTTTCAGGTGGAGGGTGATTTTTTTTGTTCTTTTGTTTTGACAAAACCCCCAAAATGTACGAAGTGTTTCACTTCACTATACCAAGGAAAATATGACACCTTTTATATATGTGTATCATAGTCATACACATATACAATTATAAGTATTATTATATTTGTTATAATCTTCGAAACCTGTTTTTTGGACTCAACGAACGATCTCAGTACGATGGTCACTAAATGTCTGGACGTTGAGACTGTAAAGGAGCTTACTCGACAAGACTTTTATTCGGAAAGGAACTTCTACTAAAAATTCTTTACAATTTTTATACGGTCGACGATATTTTGATTATTTCGGATAAAATATATTTCTTAACATGTCTATGTTGTACTTAGTCTTCAAGAGGAACGGAAAAACCAAAGAATCATTCCTCGTCACCTCGAAGGAGACTCTAGGACCGCACAAAAATGCAAATCTCTGTGGACGTCACACCGACTCTACCTAAATCAACAATGTGAGTGATGAAATCTCGGTCTGACGGACTCTTAATTAAAACCTTATCTGATGAACGTGATGGACCCCCTTTAAGTAGAGGGTTCGAAACGAAGAAGTAGATAATTACAGTCACCAATATCACGGACGGAGATCCTGATTACTCTATCAGGTACCCCGTCCGAATCGGGTCTGTGACTAAAAAAACATTCATAAATCGTCGACAACTATTTAAAGTTTAGACTATAGTAGACTCGTACCAAGGTAAAAGGGATCCGAAACGTCTTTCCACTCGTTACCACAATTTTCAATCGTCCAAACCCCGAGACCCACAAAGCTATTAGTCTACTAGTAAGTTCAAGAGATTGATCTTTTATTTTCACTTTCGTTTATGTTTGAAGGTTTAGTAAAGTCTTCTGTTTTCAGATGTGATTATGGGTTCTTGACTCATTGAAGGACCAAGGAAGGGGTCCCTTCGCCTGAAGTCTAAAATCTTACCGTCCGTTCCCGTGATCTTACCCTTACATTTAAACATTGTTCCTAGACCCACGAAGACTACGAAATTTAGGACGGAGTAAGGAACGAGGGGGTAGTGGGACGGGAAAAAAGGGAAGTCGACACAAATACAACAAACAAACATAGAATAAGCGTAACCTTTACGACACAAACAATCGGTAAACGTCAAGGAACAGCCCCTCACGAGTGTACGTCGTAGTGTGTACACCGAGTGTCCAGAGGTCGTGAGTGGCCTCCGTTCCCCAGACAACAACAAGACTGATGCCACTCCGACACCACGAACCGTCCCCCGAAACCCCCTAGGTCATTGACAAATAGAGGACAACGAATAGTATAGTGAGACCTCGATTGGTTCGTCGGAGGGAAAGTAGAGAGTGCAAGGTACCCCTAAATACGAGACTGAGAAGCCTCTGGTCTGGCACGACTGAGAGGGTGCGACAAAAGACCCAAAGACCAGGATGGTAGACAGGGACCTGTTCGTGTGGGTCCGGTCCATTGTACTAAGGACGTCAGTCGTTGGTGGTCTAGCCGGTCCTACCTCTCGAGGGGTCTGGTGTGTCACGAAAGACCTGTACTTCTTGGGGATCCCCGGTTAAGAAGGAGGTATATCTAGGAAAGGAAAGTCTAAGGTCTTCGAAAGGAACCCATGACGTACCAAGTCTTTCGAGATTACCGACAGGGACCGACAGCTCAATTCAGATTTAAATTACGTATGGGTAAACCTGGAAGTTTCGGTATACCCTGAAGTCGGAAGCTTAGTAATAGGATAAGTGTAAGGACCACTCGACCAACAGGGGAACCGAAGGAACTGACAAGGGTTAGGTGGAGTTGAATGAAAATTGGGTCCCGATATGCCTACCCGTAAACTCTGTAAAACAAAGGGAATTATATCTGGAAAGTGAAACGTTCCCAGACCTCAGTAATGGTCTCAACAATGAAAAGTCTCATGTCAATGAAGAGTACTAGGAACTCCAAGGAAAATGAAACCTTGGATGTCTTGACCACAGAACCAAAGTTTCTACGCAATCACATTTACCGCCCGAGAAAGATAAGACGGGGAACTCCAGGACGGGGTGGAGTAGGTGTATACGGTGTTCAGTGTGTAGAGTGAGTCTCCCTCCTTGTCTTCCCTGATCAAGTTATGAGGAGTATCAGTAAAAATACATGTCGAGGGATACCATGGTCACAGTTGGTTTCGTAGTTAACCTGTGGTAAACAAAAAGACTTGTGTAAGTAAAGTGTCTCTGGTCGGAAAGGAGTCTCAGCCTTATAACTACACTGATAGAGAAGGTCCCCGTCTACCTACCCTTTAATTAAAAGTTCAACAGGGCTCTGGCGTCGGTATAGGTACATTCCGGACGAGAAGGGAGACGGAACGACTGGTCACAGGAAGCGCAACGAGGACAAACGTATGGTGGAGACGGGACTAAAGACAGAGACAATCCTCGGAAAAAAGGTCCCAGAATTTAGTAGACGTCAGATACCCTGTTGAAATTTAAGTAAAGGGTAGGTAGAAGGGGACCTTCTCTGTCAGTGTAGTTATAAGGCTGAGACTCCTTTCCGACCAGAGACACTTTACTTACACAAGTCTTTTTATTTACCACAGGTTAATTACGGAACCAATTGTGACCATGGTATCCCGCTACATGTATTTTTACTGATACTCCTCATAACTCGACCAAGGAAGACAAGGAGGGAGACACACTCTTCACACTGAACACCGTATACACCTACTCCACCCCGTCCTGGAGTTCCCCGTCTTACCTTTCTCGGATGGTAAATGTGACTTCGTAGAAACTTTGGTTCTGCGGTCAAGAAAGTACAACTACATACCGTTTTGGTTAGGTTATAACATTACATTAATTGGAGGTTAATTTTATTTATTTAAATATATAATTTTTTATTTCCATTCTTTTTTCAACAGGGTACCTCTTTGTCGGGGACGGGAGACGGGACCCCCAACTTCTTACTAGGTCCTCCCAAACCTTCCTATCTAAAGGTTGTCTCCCCTACACCTCGATCCTTGTGTCCGTCCGTTTGACGGGTCTCCCCACTCCGAGACTCGTGTCTAGGGTCCTCTATTCAGGTCGTTTTATACGACACTGACGGGGGAAGGGGGTGTGTTCTCGAGTTCTCTCCGAATCTCGAAGTCCGTTTCCGTACTCGTTAGGAAAGGGGTTTCGTCTTCACAATTCAGTTCGTCTTACTTCTCACCGTCGGCACAGAAGGTCGACTCACCCGCGGGTCCTAGGAAAGAGGGGTTTCGAGTAGAGGAAGGAGGGACTCGTCTTCCCCACGACCACAGTAAACCATTCTGTATAAGACTTTACTGATGACGAGTCTAAAGGGGTGTTGTAAAATAATACTTTTAAAGGTTTTTATAACTGTCGACTCCCGAAGGGACCATCTAGTCTACCATTTCTTAGACGAACATTACTTCTTCTGGGTCCAAACTAGGGACCCAGTCCCTCTATTGGACCTCTTCCCTTCCGTTGGGTGAGGTCATAAGAACGGACCTCTTTAGGTACCTATGCCTTGGACCATCCAAGGACAGGTACCCCAGGGTTTTTCAGTCTGCACTTTCTCGCTGATTACGATAACTGTCGACTTTATTAAAATATCGCTTCCGGGTAAAGGGACGTGGGATTTTGTTGTAAAACGATATGTCACACACGAAATAAGAGACAGTCAAGGTGATAGGTAAGTAGTTACACAGAATAAACAACGATTTAAAGTCTCATTCAACGTCTGTACAATCGAACAAAAGTCAGTACCGTAAACTAACTAAAATTTTGAGGTTTTTATTAAAATTTTTCTCCACTATAAAATATTAATAATTTCCCTCTTTTATGTTCGATTTTTATGGAAGAAGAGGCCTTCTGACTCTATCCGTCAGGAAGGTCTTCTGTTCTAACCATAGCTGGTCCCAAGAACTAGAAGAGGCTAGTTATCTTTAACTGATCTTCAGTCTGTCCCTTAAGTCAGTTCCAAAATAACCCCAGGGGAGACGTCGTCCCCTTTCGTCTTTGTTTGTATTCAAGGGAACGAGTGAGTGAGAGATTCTCCCCCGTTCGAACAAGGAGTATACGCCATTTCCATCCCTACACAGGTCCCCACCCCGACCTCCACTCCGAATCCAGTAAAAGGGTGGGAATCCACCACCACACGTCGCCCGGATGTATCATGGGACAAAGACGAAGTCCGAGAAGTTTTTATCGTAAAAAAAAAAAAGAGAAACATAGAAAACAGGTCTTAAAAGGGGTGGACACGTACGTATACCGATAAAAATCAAAGAATATATTCAAAGAAACATAGAAGAACGATCTCCTCTCCAAGAAGGTCCACGTTCGTGACGCCGTGATGTCGTTTTACAGGATCCAGGGTTAAGACAGAGTTCTACTGATTTTTTTTGTAGAAACCACCGGTGATAGTTATTGGTTGTAAATGTTCGAGAGTAGTACATGTCTCTCAACACTCGACGTCCGACCTTCAGACCCCACTTCAGTCGTCCCACCCTCTCATCCTAAGTCCCGTGTCCCGACTCCCGTTAGGTCCTTCACCGTGGTTCCTATTTTTACGTTTAACCTTTAGTCCAGGGAAATTCCAAAGTGAAATCTCCCCTCAGACGTTCTACGGTCGGACCTTACTCCTTTGCACTCCCTCTCTCCGACTATGGTGTCGTTCTCTCGTGTTTCCATTTCCTCCTTCCCCTTTTTTTAGGATCTCGGAGATCTCATCGGTACTCGAGGGTGGCTCAAGTGTCAGATCGAGGACCACTTTGTATTCTCGAACCGTACACGAGTGTGTCTAAGAAGTGACAAATCACTACTAGTTTAAACTTTACCTTCCTATGGAAGAATCGGCGTACTCCGTGTGTACCTGGTGGTAGACAAATCGGAAGATCAGATCTTTCTACGAGGTAAGAAAGGTAATGGTCCCTTGTTCATACTATTGTATTTTTCGACAGACATTAATATTCTCAAGATACAAATTACATTGTACACGTTCACACTAATAGACTCTTTCATTACATAAATAATGTGTCACAAAGGTTTATTAGCTTGTAGATAATAAAAAATCTCGGAAACCCTTGAGTAAAACATCGTGTATCAGGACAAAGGTCCCATAGTAAACTATTACCCTTAGGGGCAGGACACTGGTCCTGAAAAATGATCGACTATATATAAAAAATTAACGGTATGTCAACAAAATGTTACAACATAATCAAAGACGATATGTCTTTGATAATGAGTATGTATACGTATGAACGATAAATTTATAAGAAAAGATAATACCAAATAGTGTTCTATAGTGTTCTGAAGAAATTCAATCGATTCAATGGAGGTTTCGTCGTCTTTTACCTTTGGTCGTAAAGTCTCTTAGTCTACACCCCACCAGAATGAAAGGGAATGAGTAAAGAAGTAACCTCGATAAGACCCCTTTTTGTAAAACGAGGAGTCGTAGACACTGATAGAACGAAATCGGTTCCGACGATGGACCTCGGAAAGGATTACGAAGGTCGGTGCGGACGCACCTACACCTGACCTGGAAGGTATGTAAGTCGGGACGTAAATACGAGATAAAATACACGATTCAAAGCACATACATCTCTCTTTGGGAGGTGAATGCTTAGTTTTCTTGACATAAATTCAAAAGGACGAGACATTAGTACGTACACACGGACACACGATTCAGCAACGTCAGTACAGACTAAGAAACACTGGGTTACTTTGTTCTGAAAGGTTCGAAGAGACAGATACCCTAAGAGGTCCGTTCTTATGACCTCATCCAACGGTACGGGAAGAGGTCCCCTAGAAAGTTTGGTTCCCTAATCTGGGCGTAAAGGACACCAAGGACGCAACCTCTGTCTTAGAAACGACGACTCTGTGGTCCCTTCGGACGTTAGTACGTATGAAATGTAGTTGAGAGTAAAGTGTAACATTCATTTCCACTCTCCATTCATCGTTTACGAAGTACTCCTGCTCCCGATTATAACTACTGATCGGGGAGGGTCTCACAGATCATAAATTGTTCACGAGTTTTTTACGTGAAGACTACACTATTGTACGTATAGTATGAATCATCGTAGTTTAGACAATCGTAAAAATGTCAATCGTGAGTTATCTATAAGTCACTCAACTTTCCTGACAAAGTGTAAAAATATCATTCGTGAGTTATCTATAAGTCACTCAACTTTCTTTCCAAATGTAATCCCTTTATGAAATTTTTATAAATTTAGTATAACGATTATTAATTTTCGGGATACTAATCTCTTTAGATACATTCTGAGGCTGTCCTTTAGTACAAAAATCTCCTTGGTTCCATTATAAAACTGTACTCGACTCAGTTATTTAGTGTTACACAACGGTACCGGATCTTTCGTCCCTCTGGGGATGTGACTTCCGCGGGTAGAGGAGTCGAGGTCGGTAGAATCGAAGGTAGGTAGTCTTGAGACTGGGTGCCACCCTCACCCTTCCCCCGATTCGTGGTCGAAAGGTACGTAGAAACGGACACAGGACGGGTCTCAAGGGACCTTAAGATATGTGTAGTGAGACCTCTCTCCTCACTCTACTTTACGAGTCCTGAAGTCGTAAGAGTTTGGGAGAAGTTTAACGTCATCGATTTGAAAACAGACACCAGATAAACTTCTGGGGTATACTTTACGGGTTATTTTTACCAACCCGATAATTTTGTGTTCAATGCGTAACTTACTAGGTCAGGAGTCTTAAGTCTACGACTCTCTAAGTGTTCTTCGACAGTTTTAGTGCGATAAAACGTGAGTCACTCGGTTCTATACTCGGACAGAGGAAGTGAGTGACTGACAGTTAGACGTCGGTGATGACAGGACACTCCACCGACTACCGACATCCCCGTGTCTCCATCCCCGACCCTTCGACTCTACAGTCGGTTATTCTGTTAAGATCTCTTTAGTGGAAACGAATGTTTCAAAAGCTCAGACGACAGAACCGATTGTACGGAGACACAAGGTATAGGCCCTAAACCGACGAGTACCTTAAAGTGACCGACCACATCCTTTTACTCTTCCGACAAACGGTACTCGACAGAGGTAGTCCCGGTGGGAGACAGAACGACGTGGGTGAAGAGAGGAACCGGAGTAAGTATTCAGAGTGGAAGTATTTCATTGAGAATCAACAAAAATGAGTGTGAAGACTATGGTTTACACACCCAAAAAAAGAGTCCGGTTCATCAAGAGGTCAAGAGACACCTGTGTTGAACCCACACATTGTTAAATTAAGTTAGGACTGTGATTGATGGACCTTGATCACGTCTGGGATGTCCAATTCCCAAATCAGGTTGTTCTAACGAGGGACAGTCTACGCCCAACGTTTAGGGTCCAATAGTGGACTTAACTGGTTGACCGATTTTTGACTCCCAAGGATTTTGGTAGAGGACTCTACACTATTAAAAGATCTTGTTGAACGTCCTGAGTCCTTTCACAAAATGAATGACAATGGTTAAACACTATTTTCTATGTTGGGACCTTATCGGTCTTCCTTCTCTATACATCCGGTCCCGCACCCCTTCCCCGAGTCCCGTAGGTACTGAAGAGTCGTAGAACTACATAAGTGATTGAACCTTCGAGGGACTTGGAGTAACGAGGTCCACCGAGTCAACCATTTCTTAGACGGACGTTACGTCCTCTGACCCAAGTTAGGGACCCAACCCCTCTAGGGGCCCTCTTCCTTTACCGTTGAGTGAGGTCATAAGAACGGATCCTTTAGGGTACCTGTCTTCATGGACGATCCGATATCAGGTACCCCAGTGTTCTCAGTCTGTACTGAATCGGTGATTTGGTCGTTGGTGGTACATCTAAAGTAATAAATCCGTCGTAACTAATTTAGAAGTCTGTAACCACTAACTTGAGTTAGAGGGGAGGGACCTCACCCTCTTCAGTCCCCCAACCTCATTTTTTAAGATTGGGAACCTAATACGAAACCATAAATACCTTTTATCGGGGGTAGAACTTCGATATGTCCCCGGGGTCAGTAACGTGGTTAGAATAGTGGGACCTCTAAAGTTCCCAAAATTCTCAACACAAGGTCCTTCGTCTTCTTGTTCGTTTACACATAAAAAATAACATGGTGTAACCCTAAGAGACTTTTAGGACCAGAAGTTCCAGACGTTTAATTCAATCTCGTGTCATCCTTACCAGGGGATAAAGACGATGGCACTGGGAGGTCCACTGAAAACTTCGATGAAGTCACAGAAAACCCCAGATGACTACACCGCGAGTAACCAAACGTCATCTGATTTCCTACTGACTCTGAACGACTATACACAGATGTGTACAAAGGTGATTTGTTTACTGGACCTGTACACTCTCATTACCACAAAGTAACAACAAAGATAGACCTCGAAAAAAGGGAGGTAGTTAGGAACCCTGTATAACCTAATACGTGTGTCTATAGGTCGGGAGGAAGATGGGGACCACACGTCAAATGTAAGGATAGAATCCCTGGAATCCTGACCGGTTTACACACGACACCGGTCACTTTACGTCCGTCTTCACTGTCTCACGGTCGAGACCATGAACTCCTCCGTGACGTCCAAAGACACACGAGAAAACCTATGATATGAGAAAAAAAGTGTCACTCTGTTACGAAGTACCTCGTCCTCTTTACATTGTCTGGACCTTAGTTCGGTATCGGAACTCGGTTTCGGTCGTTTGGCAACAGATGAATGGATACTCACTCTTTTTATTTTACGAATGACAGATCCGGTGACCCAAACCTTATTAAGAAAGATCACTTTGACACCTTTATCTGACTACAGAAGAAAAGGAATTGTTTAGAAATACGGAGTTCCCCTTCAAGAGCGAGAGACGACACCAGGGGAGAATCTCGTGAACAGTGTGTCTTAGTTAAATTGAATTACGAATGTAGATAAAGTCCTACTGTCAGGAATCTCGTCTGGGGTGGTAAGTATATAAATAAGTGAGTAAGTGTCTCTTAAACAGTGTCCCACCTAGACATTATTTACTGACACGTAACATACTAACATAAAAATAAATGAATACATATATAAATCGAAACAGTCCGGAATCGACGCCGGACGTCACTCACGCACCTGAGAGGTCCACACCATGTACCCGAATCAATGGGTCTCGGTACATTCTAGAATCAAGGGGTCGGTCTCTAGTTTGGGTGTAGGGGACGTTACGTAAGAATTGGTTACCTGGTGGTCCCTTCAGGACGTACTAACATAATAAGTAATTTCTTGAAGATATGAATTATAACTGATAAAACAACCTATGAAATGGTCTGCACTTATCTTTTCGTTCTCGTGTACCCGAGTTTACTAGTCTAGTCTTCTGTCACTACCCCTTCTCCTGACTTATATCAGTACTCTTAAAACACATAAGATTAAAGTATAATGATGTCTTATAAGGTTTAACTGGATGTATTGACGAATATAGATTAGCCTTCTTAACTACGAAAACTTGACACCATAACCTCTTCTGAGAACTCTCAGGGAACCTGACGTTCCTCTAGGTTGGTCAGGTAGGATTTCCTTTAGTCAGAACTTATAAGTAACCTTCCTGACTACGACTTCGACTTTAAGGTTATGAAACCGGTGGGCTACGCTTCTCGGCTGAGTAAACTTTTATGGGACTACTACCCTTTCTAACTTCCGTCCTCCTCTTCCCCTGTTGTCTCCTACTCTACCAACCTGCCATAGTGTCTGAGTTACCTGTATTCAAACTCATTCGAGGTCCTCAGCCATTACCTGTCCCTCCGGACCACACGACGTCAGGTACCCCAGAGTTTCACAACCCGTACTGACTTGACTTGACTTAAAATTGACTTAGTTAGTAACAATGGATTTACTTACTACGAAAACGTTATGTTTTTTACGAAATTTTTTCGACACTTCTAAATAAGAGTAACGGAACCCACACGTTTCGGTTACATCGAAGAAAACTATCATCATCTAGATTACCAGGATTACCCGAGGGTAGAGTGATCCATTTCCTCACTACCGAAAGTTTGTAGAATCGGATCCGAAGGGTCTCCTTTTGAGTCTTTTACATTCACGTTCAAATACACTCTCCCCTTTACGGTTCTTCGACTCTCCCCGTCCATAGATGACTCTACACACAATAATCGTGTAATTGGTGCTTCCCCTGTCCTCGAATCGTGGTGACCCCTCAAGACCCTCGGACACATCGTACACACGATTCTTGATGGGGTCCCATCGAGTCTTGAGGGAGTTTCGACCCATCAAGTCTCGAGTCTTGATGGGTCAAGACTCCCTCCTCGACTCATAATTGTACAGCTAAGGACTGGTAGGGCGACTCCCGACGAGGACTCTGGAAAACCAAAAGACCGTAAAGTCTGGATGAGACGACCTCCCCTAAGACGTCCTACAAACTATGTCGGACTCCCCTATATTCGTCCCACGACGGACTTAGGGAACGTGAGTCTGTCATGTTACGTGCAAATTTTATAGTGACAGAATTACGTTTAACTATGTCGGTGACACTTGACATATCAAGTCAAGTCAAGTCAAGTCAACGAGTCAGCACAGACTGAGAAACGATGGGGTACCTGACGTCGTACAGTCCGGAGGGACAGGTAATGGCTGAGGGTCTCAAATGAGTTTGAGTACAGGTAACTCAGCCACTACGGTAGGTTGGTAGAGTAGGAGACAACAGGGGAAGAGGAGAGCGGAAGTTAGAAAGGGTCGTAGTCCTAGAAAAGACCACTCAGTCGAGAAGTATACTCCATCGGTTTCACAACCTCAAAGTCGAAGTCGTAGTCAGAAAGGTTACTTGTCCTGAATAAAGGAAATCCTACCTGACCAACCTAGAGGAGCGTCAGGTTCCCTGAGAGTTCTCAGAAGAGGTTGTAGTGTCAAGTTTTCGTAGTTAAGAAGTCGTGAGTCGAAATAAATGTCAGGTTGAGAGTGTAGGTATGTACTGATGACCTTTTTGGTATCGGAACTGATCTACCTGGAAACTACCGTTTCATTGCAGAGAGGAGAAATTATCCGACAGATCCAACCAGTATTGAAAGGAAGATTCCTCATTCGTAGAAAATTAAAGTACCGACGTCAGTGGTAGACGTCACTAAAACCTCGGGGGTTTTTATTTCAGACGGTGACAAAGAGGTAGATAAACGATACTTCACTACCCTGACCTACGGTATTAGAAACAAAAGACTTACAACTCGAAATTCGGTTGAAAAAGTGAGAGGAGAAAGTGAAAGTAGTTCTCCGAAAAATCAAGGAGAAGTGAAAGACGGTATTCCCACCACAGTAGACGTATAGACTCCAGATAGAGGCAGATACCTACCTCTTGACACATCTCCAAGGAAATTTTTGATTTTTATACCATTACGCATATAAAGTCACAATGAGAAAGTTAGACAGGGACGAAAAGGAAAGGTATACATGTGGATTTTGACTAAGTACAACTACATACCGTCTTTGCTTGTGTTAACATTTCGTTAATAGGAGGTCAATTTTTTTTTGTTTGTTTGTTTGATTTTTATCTCGATGGCATTCTGTGTCGTTAGGATGAGGACCCGTTTGGACTCCTTTGGTTTTATTAAGTTATGTTACCTTATAATGACCCAGTATTTTTCCTTGTCTTAACACGGTAAACGTCTCTACACCTATCTGGATCTCTGACAGCATATCTCGCTTCATAAAGTCTTTCTCTTTTTGTTTATAGTATATTTAACGAATATACACCTGAGATCTTTTTAATATGTCCACTTGAATGAACGTTTCGTTTTTCTCTCTGTGTCTACATCTCTTGTTTATATACCGATGGTTCCACCGAGTTGTACATATGATAATACATATTTTATCTATTGATTACTCTTGACTGATCTATCATACCTCAGAAGGAGGTAACGGGTCTACCATTTTTTAGACGGACGTTATACTGTCTGGGTCCGAACTAGGGACCCAGTCCTTTCAGGGGACCTCTTCTCTTACCGTTGGGTGAGGTCATAAGAAAGGACTTCTTAAGGTACCCATCTCTTTGGACCATCCGATATCAAGTGTCCTAGTGTTTCTCAGTCTGTGCTGACTCGTTGAAAGTGAAGTGTAGTGTTCTATCTAATGATTGCTCTTGGCTTGTATATCGTGTCCCTTGAGATGAGTTACAAGACACCACTAGATTTACCCTTCTTTTAATTATTTTCTCTCCTATTATATATACATATCAACTGGGTAAAACGTCATGTCGGCTTTAATTGTGTTGTAACATTTTATTGATATGGTGTTATTTTTGATTATTCTTTAATTTTACAAGTATTCTCTTTTGTCTCTCCGATTTTACAATTATCCCTACTCTCCTGTCCGGTGTACAAAAGGAGAAATTGGCAAAAAGAATTAAAGGTTTACTTGATTAAAAACGTTACTAACGTAGAATGAAAACACTTATTTTTTCTTGTAAAATTTTACAACTTGTTATTATTTTATATTAAAGTTCATTTAATTTTTGTATCAGAAAACTCTAAATTTAACGTAGCAAAACTACTCTCATCTCAGAGAAAACTCTTTGACAAAGAAGTTCTTAAGGAGAAAAAGCAAGGAGAGAGGTTAGATTGTCACCCGTTATATAAAAAATCTGGGGGATCACTATCCTTTTCGGAAGGTTTCATCGAGTCACCATTTCTTAGACCGACGGTTACATCCGTTACGTCCTCTACCCAAACTAAGGACCCAACCCTTCTAGGAAACCTACTCCTTTACCGTTGGGTGAGGTCATAAGAACGGACCTTCTAACATACCTGTCTTTTCTATCTCGTAATCTAGACTACAGGAACTTTAAGTGGACCAAAGAGAAGAAACACCGAACAGTTACTTGAGATCAGAGTAGACCGAGGGATCCCACAAAGCAGGTGTGAAAGTGACCTCAGGAGTAGAGGTCGGAAAGAATAACTAGGAGTCCGGAACCATAGGAACTTACAGAGACTGACTAGAGATCCCAGACACCGGGTATTGGAGGGACTCCGGTTGACGTAGAGAAAAGGTCTCGTGTGTCCTTGTAGACTCAGGGAAACCCCTGTGCATACTCCTTCGTTCCTGTGATGCAATTAGAGTAAGTAGAGTGATGTAAATTCGATAAAGCAAAGTAGTGGGCGTGTGTCTACTCACTCGTCATGGTCCCCAAGGTTTACCCCTTACACAGAAACCAAACTCAAAAAGAAAGTAGGTGAATGGTGCGAGGGAATCCAGGAACTCATGGAACCCTCTTTTCTACCCTACGTCTACAGAGAGGCGGGTAGAAGGAAGAGAGAGGAGGAGACAGAGATAGAGTAGAGAGAAGTACTTCTAGACATTGTTATCTAAAGTGAAACACAGCGTAGGAACAGAGAGGTCGGGATCGATTGTGATTTAAACTTAGAGTGTAATGGGTGTAGACCTAGAATTACCTTTGAATTTTTTTTTTAACTTTTAGGAACCGAAAGTCTTACTTACAAAAAGACACCTAAACTTTTAATAAAAGACCTACAATCTCAGGCTACTACTTAGTAAGAAAAAACATAAGTTAGCGACCACGTTTACTTACGAAAACCGTCTGACTTCACTCTAGTCTACGTTTTTTTCTTTTCTTGTAATTATATAAAGTTGTTATCGTAAGGGATAAAGTAAAATCATAAAAGAAAACTTTACGTTCTGGTACTAGTCTTTCTTTAAGTTAGTAAGAACGGATAAGAGAGAAGGTAAAGGAGGTAGGTAGTAAACTTGAAAGACATTTAAGTTAAAACTTTGACCCATACGCACGTGATTCAACGAAGTCAGTGCAGGTTGAGAAATACTGGGATACACGATATATTGGACGGTCCGAGAAGACAAGTACCCTAAGAGGTCCGTTCTCATGACCTCACCCAACGGTACGGGAAGAGGTCCCCTAGAAGGGTTGGGTCCTTAGTTTGGACGCAGAGAATGCGGAGGTCATCACCGTCCGCCCAAGAAATGGTGATCACGGTAGACAAGAAATGGTATCGTCAGTGTTACGAACGGAGAAATTCTTTCTCTTTTGATCAAGATAAATTCGTCGTCCTGGAAGGTCGAGGTCGTTGTCTTAGTGTCCCTAGTCCAAAAGAGACAGAGACTGTAGGAGTCGAAACGGTACTCGTCGAAGGAAGTGCCCTTGTTATGTCCAACACAGTAACATTCGTGGAATAGGGCCGTACCGTTAAAGGTCTCCTTCTATCTCTGGAAGAGAACAACCTGGAAGGAGATTTCTTACTCCGTAGACGTCGGTTGTGACCCGATACGGTAGACTTGTGAAGAAAACCCCTACCTCTGAAGTGAAGGG
This sequence comes from Capra ibex, assembly GCA_006410555.1. Taxonomy (NCBI): domain Eukaryota; kingdom Metazoa; phylum Chordata; class Mammalia; order Artiodactyla; family Bovidae; genus Capra; species Capra ibex. The sequence goes on along the minus strand of SJYO01046538.1, from coordinate 62,382,961 downwards.
TCAGAGATCCCGACTACTATAGAGTAACGACTCAAAGAAGGGTCCTTAACTTGAGTAGGTTTGTTCCGAAGAACGTGTTCCCGTCTGAGAAAGGAACCCTAGACTTGAGGTTCCGTCGAACATTGGTCACGACCAGGGTCAAGGGGAAATGTGTCTGACTGTAGAACGACGTTGGTTCAGCTCAAGTTGAAGGGTGAGACGAGTTACGACAAAGGGAGGGAAGAAATGTCTAACACAAGAACTCCCGTGAGGGACTATTTAGAGAACAGAAATTTTGGGACGATGACTTATGAAAAGGGTTTCTTGAGTGAGGTTCTCTCATGTGTACTCCTCACCAGGATCCTTCGACTAGATTATACTATAAAACCTATTTCCGGTGAACAGTGAGTCGACAACTATTCCTAGAGTAGTAACTATTATCGGGAACCGTTAGTCATCGTCACGTTGACAACTGCGAATGAGGTAACTTCCCTTCAATACTGGTTGGATCTATCGTATAAGTTTTCGTCTCTGTAATGAAACGGCTGATTCCAGGCAGATCAGTTCCGATACCAAAAAGGACACCAATACATACCTACACTCTCAACCTGACACTTCTTCCGACTCACGGCTTCTTAACTACCAAAACTTGCCACCACAACCTCTTCTGAGAACTCTCAGGGAACCTGACGTTCCTCTAGGTTGGTCAGGTAAGACTTCCTATAGCCGGGACCCTAAAGAAACCTTCCTTACTACGACTTCGACTTCGAGGTCATGAAACCGGTGGAGTACGTTTCTCAATTGAGTAACCTTTTCTGAGACTACGACCCTCCCTAACCCCCGTCCTCCTCTTCCCCTGCTGTCTCCTACTCTACCGACCTACCGTAGTGCCTGAGCTACCTGCACTCAGACTCACTTGAGACCCTCTACCACTACCTGTCCCTCCGGACCGCACGACGCTAAGTACCCCAGCGTTTCTCAGCCTGTGCTGACTGTTGACTTGACTAGAATAGTCACCGTTTCATCTCAGTCTATGACCCCTTCTCTTACGTTCTATTGTGTACCGAAAGAGTCCTAGATGGTGAGGATAGGAGGACCAACAACAAGTCGACGAGTAAGTACAGGTTGAGAAACACTAGAGTACCTGACGTGGTACGGTCTGAAGGGACAGGAAGTGTTAGAGACCCTCTACGAGTTTGAGTACAAGAAACTCAGGTACTATGGTAGGTTGGTAGAGTAGGATAGTGTAGGAAGAGAAGGACGGAGTTAGAAAGGGTCTTCCCAGAAAAGGTTACCCAGTCCAGAAGCGTAGTCCACCGATTTTATAACCTCGAAGTCGTATTCAGGAAAGTCACTTATAATTCCTAACTAAAGAAATCCTAGTTTACCAAACTAGAGGAACGTCAGATTCCCTGAGATAGGAGGACCAGTGGTCTGTTTATTACTTACAGTTCAGTATCAGAGTAGACCGGTCCCTTCGTAACGTTTCCTCCTCTCTCCGGTACTGGAAGTCCTCGATCCCCTCAGAGTGGTTGTACTTGGTAATCCTTTGTCTTCTCTTAGATCATCCACCTAGGACCCATAACCGGGTTCTTTTCCCCTTGCGTTTCAACCTATTCTTCTCAAATAATCATATCTTTGTTAGAGGAACTAGATCCTAGATACGAGTACGAGTCAACACGGGTTGACAAACGTTGGGGTACCTGACATCGGGTGGTCCGAGGGACCTAGTACCCTAAAAGGTCCGTTCTTATGACCTCACCCAACGGTAAAGGATGAGGTCCCGATTGGGTCCCTAACTTGTCTGTAGAGGACACCGAGGACGTAACCCTCCGTCTAAGAAATGGTGACGTGGTGGACCCTTTGGACTAGATCCTGGATTGTGGAACAGTCTCCTGGGGTCCTATACTACGACTGGAAGACTACCTCCAAAGAACCTTCGAACTTTTTCACAGGTATGATTGTCTACACCTTTATGGTCGGGGTGGAACCGTTCTTCACCGTCTTCTCTAGTTGTCCGACCCTCTTCAGTGTATTATCTCACCTATATTTCATTCGAACCCTTACGGTGGTCAGTTTATCCTAGGTACGTTCTTAAGTCTTCCTTGAAGAAAGTTTTAGTCATCCTTTACGGGACACTTTCCGTAGTAATTCCTCGAGTCTCCCCTAATTAAATAAAAAATTAACTTCCTATAATGAAATGTCTTAAAACAACAAAAGACAGTTTGTAGTTGTACTTAGTCGGTATCCACATGTACACAGGGGAGGGAGAACTTGGAAGGAGGGTAGAGAAAGGAGTAGGGTGGGGAGATCAACCATGTCTCGGGACCAAACTCAAGGGACTCTGTGTGTCATTTAAGGGTAACCGATAGATAAAATGTATACCATTACAATCGAAGGTACAATGAGAGAGGCATGTAGAGGTGGAGAGGAGAGGAGAGGGGTGTAGGTATTCAGACAAGAGATACAGACAAAGAGGTGACGACGGAATGTCTATTTAATTAGTTATGGTAGAAAGATCTAAGGTATATATACGTAATCATATACAATAAATAGAAAGAAAGACTAAATGAAGTGACACATATTATCCGAGATCCAAGTTGTTGGAGTAATCTTGACTGAGTTTACACAAGGAAGAAATACTGATTCGTTATATGGTAACACATATAATGGTGTCGAAGAAATAGGTAAGTAGACAACTTCCTGTAGATCCGACGAAGGTATAAGATCGATAACATTTAACACGACACTACTTGTAACCCCATGTATACAGAAAAAGTTAAAACCAAAGGAGTCCCATATACGGATCCTCACCCTAACGACCCAGTATACCACCAAAATAAGGATCAAAAAATTCCTTAGAGATATGGCAGAGGGTATCACCGACATAGTTAAGTGTAAGGGTGTCTTCTCTATAAAATTTCTGTAGACTCCGAGTCCTCGTCTCTACGACAATGTCTTACTTCAAGAGACTATCTTTACCTTTGTTATCCTAGGTTTTTATTGTCTTTGATCCACCTCCACGACTTGACGGGTTCAATTCCACCCACGTTAATAGTGTTACTTGTTACTCCAACCCTACCGTCTGTACCCCTAGACCGGTCGTCTCCCGAAACCCCAGCCGTTTAATACCGGATACCCGGTTTAGGTCGGGTGACGGACAAAAACATTTATTGTCATCTTGTGTCAGTGAGGGTAATAAATGTATAAAGGATACAGACGAAACACGATACGGTCGTTTCCACTTATCAACGTTGTCTCTAGTGCATCGGACTTTTCGGTTTTTATGCATGTACGATCTGGAAATGTCTTTTTCAAACAACTGGGGACACGATTAGAAAGAGATTTGACTGAACACTGTGAAATAAGTCAATTGAGATCCCCTTTTCTCTTCTGGTACGGTAAAATTTCTGAAACCCTGGGTCCTGGACTCAACTGTAATTATTGGTTTTAGACTTCGTAGAAATACTGGAAGGATAGACTCACGTTTAAAGGTCCTTTGTTTACTTGAGGACGAGGTTCAGTCAGAGTGCTACCCAGGTGACCCGGACGTTTAGGTAAACCATCCGTAAAGTGTTCAGGGACTTCCATACTAAAACTTTACCTACCAACCTTCTTAAAAGTGTTATCCGGACACCATATTCTGGATAGTGCAACTCCTTCCGGTTCATCTTAGTAGGACAAAGTCACTTCTCTCACCATTTCAATTTGTCATAGTGTAGGACCCCTTTTACTATCTATGGACCTTCTACGTTTTCACCACTAGTGATTAGTGTAGGGGTAAATGGTCAGTACGGGTTGTTGGTAGTTTGATGAAGACCCCTTACGGTCTCCTTATAAGGTTCTAGATGGTTTATCATCGGAATCAACTTTGACGACGCGGTTTGACTCATATACACTTTTTCATATAATTTTACCTGAGTCCATGTATCATACGTCGGTGATAAGACTACCTACGTAAGAAAAGGTAAGGATAATCCTTCCTTCCAGTCTTCGTTAAAGATAAGTGTACCCTACTTGTTATCCTGTGTATTTGTCACAAAGGAATACCGACAATCGAAAGGAAGAGAGTCAGTATTATATCAGATTTCACTGTTTCTGGTAGTTTTGTAAGACACTGGAACGTGACCAGAGGATATAATCGTCGTAGGACGATTGGTCTGATCTACTCGTTCTTCACTGTTTATACGGACTCTGGAGTCGTTCTGTGTACACGAGGTGTCCTACTTTATTTATGTCGCTCTTAAGTTTCTGGGTGACGTCTCATTCTATAAAACCCAAGACTTTCTGACCCTATTCGGTTCTGTAGACAAATTTCATCGGGTCAGTAACTAAGAACTTGAAACGTCGTGTTTCTTCCTTGGTTTTACAGACCATAGGAGTTCTGTAAGACTGTCTTCGTGTGTGGTATAGCACCTTCCCAAAAGATCGGGTATACGACTTACTGTGTTTTCCGACGGTCAAAACTCACTCCAGGTTTCGTCTTTTCTAGAGACGTCGTCCAAGTCCTACTCCACTTTTACCTGTCTTCGTAGACGGTGTACCGTGAGGTATATCCATATAAACACCACCCTTTTCTGTCGAACACCGTTCTCTCTGTATCTGAGGGATCCCACAACCTCGTTCTAGTACGGAAAGTGTCTTCTCCTACTATACGGTAAGTTTTTGGTCGAGGATTCTACGACTCACTGGAACCATCTCCACTTCACGATGGAATAATATACCAGTCGTGACAGGTGGTACATGAACCAAGACAGGTTAACTGGTGTAGTCACCAACCCACCCGGTTTGTCGTAAGGTGGTACTGTACTTACACTACAAAGATCTTGACCTCTGTCCGAACCTACTTCTCGTTTCATTCGTTGTACTTATAAGTAGAATCCAGGAGTACAATGGGGATTGACGACGTGAGTATAGAGAGGGAGTCGAGTGTGGATGGTGGTTTACCCTCTAAGTTGAGTACCTCCTTCTTCGTAAACTAAGTACTTATCTTTGGTTATCTAACCAGACACCCAAGTTCCGGTTTTTACCCGCAGATGATGTGATGTCGAAGTGGACCTTTATGTCACCACTAACCGTCAAGAAGTTCGCCAGTCTCAAAACTCATCAAACCTTTAAACGGAATACTCCTCTTTCTTCATTGAATATTCTTATATAAACCTTAGTATCCGGTAAAATGTACTGAACCGAAAACTATTCCTACGATTTCTCTCACTAATTTTCTGACCCGTACTCCTTCAGACCTTCCATGTCCACATGTCTAGATACCCACACTAGTATTCCACACTTTTTGAGACTCAATACGTGACTGTGGGGGGTTTCTCGTGAACAGTGTGTTTCTTGTTCTACTGGTTAATCTTCTAACCGGTCAACCGTAGTCGGTCGGAAACTATACTCGGTGGAACCACAACCGTGTGAACACAATGACTCGGATTCGACCATTACGAGTGACGGTTTGTCCGGTTGTTAGTTCTCTACTCAACAACTCCGTTCCTTATTACTGAAATAAGTCTTTCAGTCGTTTGGTTCTCCTACCACTTGAGTACGGGGTTTCTTGGTAGAACGAACTCAATCTTAAGTCCGAAAAACATGGTCTTCCCCTCCCTCATTTCCGTTCGTGAAGGACCAAGGGTAGAGACCCCCCCTACACAATTAAAGAAGGAGGGACGTGAGTAAGTATCCACCCAGACCAATCCTACAAAGGACATTCGATTTGTTTCCATAAAATGGAATTAAGAGTAATGAACCCTTTTTCAAAGGGTCTCTACCCGGTAATACATATTAAATTCGAATATCCGTTAAAAAGAAATCACTAATTGAACACCATCTTATGTTTTCAAAGAAGGGACAATGTCACTCATGTGTCTCTCACATCGTCACCACAATCCTCGTACTCAGAGTACCTTGACCGAGGTGATTGGTCCTGACTGGATCGAAGGCAACGACAGTCTTATGGTTGGACTATGTACTTGTATCAGTCGGGCGTTATTTGGTTGATCGGTGAACTACTACTCAACTAATGTAACCTAGGGAAGGTGGGTTCTTCCCTTCTTTAAATACCATTGCTTTTAACTAAATTTAAGATCAATTCCCAAACTGAAAGGACGAACATTTCGGAACCGGAGACTACTGAATGTTTATTATGGTGTGGCACAGGAAAGTCTGTTTCCTTGGACGAAATATCGTCTTCTCCATACCCCGTCACCTGTGTACAGGTACCTTAGGAGACTAGAATAACGAATAGTATAGTTGGTCTTTGGATACTGGACTACCCTGGTAATTTTTCTGAACTCAGGCGGACTTTGATCGCATTGTAACAATTAGCCGGTATGAGGTTATGTTTTGTTTACCTATTATTTTTTACTGAACTCTTCCGGGTCATATCACGGTTAAATCTTTATCTGGGACGGTAAAGAACCGTGACTCAGAGGTTATACCACGAACCCTTACGTTCACATCCTTGGTTCCCCTCTTTCACCCGTCCATGGACGAATGGTAGTGAGGATACTAAGTAAATCCCTTATTAGACACAAAAAGGAAAGTCATCGAAATGCAAGCCACCGAGATCTCTAGAATAAGGGTCTCCTCTACGAAGGTTGTCCTCAGTATCGTTCTCAAAATAATTTGAATTCACAACAAAAAACGGGTCAGTGAAACTTAAGAACGGTTCTCCAACCGTAGGACTGTCCCCGTAACCAGGACTACCAGTCTTCCTTTGTCCTGACGAAACGAACCATTCTCATCTTACACATGTGGGTCCACCAGGTCGACCATGATCGGACTGAAACTACCACTTATCTGAAACAACGTTGGTATCAGGCTCTTCCCGAACCACTCACTTTCGGACCTAGGAGTTCCTCCTGGTCGCGTGCTACACACTGGTTCGTCTCCACGATCGGGTGTCACTCCTCTTAGAACCTACCTATCACCTCCTTCCTCTACCATAACCAACACCGGACTTCTGTTCAACATCACAGACCCCGACACCAGGGAGGTCGTTAAAAGAATCGTTTGTTCTTTTGTTATGGTGTGACACAGGAAAGTCTGTTTCCTTGGACGAAATATCGTCTTCTCCATACCCCGTCACCTGTGTACAGGTACCCTAGGAGACTAGAATAACGAATAGGACCTATTCGTTATGACCTCTTATGACCTCCTCTACAAGGGGTCCTTCACTTGAATCTTGTGCTTCGACCACTGAGACTCGTCGCGTCCCTGTATGATATCATCTACCGTCACACTACGAGTCTGTTGGGGAAGTCCTGGGTCCGCGCGGAAGGGGACCGACAACCACCAGGACGACGGTTACCGAGTGTCGACTTAGGGAGGATCCTTTCCCCAGAGTATCGTCCACTACGGTCGAGGGGTGTCTGTCGGGTGTGTCACTGGTCTACGTTCTCCTTTTATGGGGTCAAGGACTCAGGGAAAACCCCAACGGAGTCTCCTCGATAGAGTCAGGGTGTCACTAGTGACACAACCGTCTCCAGAAGTACATCTGGTAAGATGGTCACTTGAAGAGAAAGTTGAATCAGAATGAAGTAAGTGAAGGAATATCAACAGTGAGGGTTCTTTTGGGGAGTTGTTTAGTGGACTTGTACTTTGAGGTAGAGACTCTCAAAAGAAAAAAAAAAAAGGACCTTGGGGTACCTTCGGTATTTAAGATAGGTCTGTGTAGGGATTCACTTCTAGAGGGATTAGGTCGGTCTATCTTAACCCAGTATACGGGTCAGGAGATGGACATTGGTTGTTCTTCTGACCCTAAGACACTAATTTGGTTAGTAAACCCCGACCTTACCTACATCTCCCCAGTTACTTTGCTGGTGAGAGGTACCTTACGACACCTCAGTCACTGATCATGTCCTTTGAGGGATCTCTACGGGACGGGGGCTCGACACAGGAGTTTCTCGACCCCATCTACCGCCGACGGGAAGACCTGACAGACACCGAGACTCGTCCCCTTATACAACGTTCGGAAGGACCGTGGACGAAGGGTCTCCCAGTCTCGTCGACGATAAGCATTACCAACCACAAGTTATGTCCCAAACGTGACCGGCACACAGTGGGTGTCGTTTCGTATACACCCCCCTATACGTGTAAAGATTCCCGAGGACAATGGGAGAGTGTTTCATTTGGAGGTTACAATTCAAGAAAGGAAAAATTTTACTTAATTTAATGTAAAAATTTCTTAGTGTCTATTTGAGTCCTGAGTCCTAAGGAGGAATTACTCTTGAACTGAGAACATAATCCTAAGGTTCCCATGTTTCGACATTGAGGGTACACACACGGGACCCTGACGTCAAGTCTTCTACAGTATCCTCTAAATCTTTTTACTTTCCTCTCCTTTATATAAACTCTTACAACCGATTACTCCTCCGTGACCAAAGAAAAGGTACCTCAAAGACTGTCGCGAAAGGGGTCCAGAGTGTTCACCGGGACCTTCTGGACAACCACTGGAGTCCCGTGGAGAGAGTCCCTACCGACACAAGGCAGAATAAAACGTTCACGACGACGGAGTCGTTAAATCGTGGGTCGGACCACACCCGACAAGTCCAATAAGAGTGACGACACGTATCGTGCCGACAAACAGCGCAGTGTACACTGATCCTCTTAACGTCACAATGTATTTGTATGGGACTCACGCAGGACGACGTGCTCAAACACCGAGATCACCAAACAAAGAGAAAGGAACGGTTTCAGTCTTAATTTCCTAAAAAACAATTTAATATACGGAGGACCTCAAGAGACGTGTCCTTTCCTCCTTACACTGACCCACTTCCTGGCCGACAGCGGAACCACAATCAGTAGAGACTCTTCACTCGCGAGGGGACAGTGGTCATGGACGACGACCCTGGAAACGGTCTCGGAGATAAAATCCACACAGAGCCCAAGTAAAGAACCGTCGTATAAGTCAGTCCTATAAGTATCATTTGACCACTCACGAATTCTTTTTAGTTGTTGTCCAAAGAGAATTTTTAAGAATTTCTGGACGTTATGATACAAATAAATTCTGTTTGTGGATTTAGTCCTCTTTAGTTGACACCTGTAATAATGTTCATTTACGTTATTTTTGACTCAACTAAGAAAACTAATGGAGGACTATAAAAGACAACGAAAAACGTAAAAACACTCAACAACGTCCAAAATCGTCGAATCCGCCCGTAATCTCCACGGTGGGTCCTCGACCTAAAATCCTGTTGGTAGTCCTTCCTGCTGTTTCGTCCCACAACACCACCTGTACACGATAGTTTTCTTCCGAGTCCCATTAGACCTCCGTTTTTATGGAACCTCCTTCTTTTTTTAGGTCAAAGGTTGTCTTCAACGAGTAACTTAAACACCTTTATCGGAGTTTCTCGTAAGTTTCGATGTACTAATTGTGATTTGTAGAGTACTGGACTCTTATGTGACTTATATAACTTATATAACGTTCGTGAAGGACCTAGAGGAGGGTCCTGTAATAAAGTTCTTTCCAGATTTCCAATGAGAAGATTCCTAAGTCGACCTACACTTCGAGACTCCACAGTGCACGACACATAGGATCACTGCTAGATTTGGATGGGGGTCCCGTGTGCAACCCTCCCTTTGACTCGGTTAACGAGGGAAGGACCATGAACCCCTTGAGTGTCACTGACCGTACGTCCCTCAGGGTACAAGTTCCAGAGACACACGATTCCGGCTCCTCTCGATCATGAATGTTTTGTTAGTGTCGTTTTGTGTTTCATGTCTTACAGACACCCGTCAGTGAGGATCTTTTTGTGTCAGAACTACCTTTACTGGTTCTTCGTTCCCACTTTACAAAAGTTCGTCTACCCGTACTCGGGGCCTTCTATATAAACATCTTTCTCGATCGCCTAACCGTAAAGAGATTATTACTCACTACAACTCGTAGAAAAGTACACAATCGGTAGACATACAGAAGAAACCTCTTTACAGACAAATCCAGAAGACGGGTGAAAAACTAACCAACTCGACGTACTCGACGAACATATAAAATCTTTAATAAGGAAATAGTCTAATTTTTTTTATAAATGATAATTAAAGAGGGTGAGACTCCCAACAGAAGAGTGGGACAAATATCAAAGGAAACGACACGTTTTCGAAAATTCAAATTAATCCAAGGTAAACAAATAAAAACAAAAATAAATGGTATACATTTTATCTGTCGGTCATCCTTAAACGACATACTACGTCCTTCGAGTTTGGGTCACGAGACACTGTTGGATCTCACCACCCTACCCCACCCTCTACCCTCCTTCCAAGTTCTCCCTCCGCTGTATACATACGGGTACCGACTAAGTATAACTACATACCATCTTTGGGTGTGTTGTAACATTTCGTTAATAGGAGGTTAATTTTTGTCTAATTAATTTTTTCTTACTCTGGCACCTATAGAGTACGTAAGACAGAAGAGACCCTTTAAAGATCAAAACTTACTCATTCCCTGTTCTCTGGATCTATTGGTCCATGACTCACAGTGTTCCTAAGTCACGAAATTACAAACCCGTCTGTCAGGAGGGTTACAGGGTAGAAGGTTCCTGTGGATGTCCATCTTTTTCTAGACTCATAGTACAGGTATTTGGTACGAAACACTAGACCGAGAGGTTTCTCCCGGTACTCAAGTAATTTTCTAAAAAAGGGGTATATAAAAGGGATAATAGAAAACGTTCAAATTTTCTATTGAGACCTTAGTTTTAGATTAACCATCAGGAGTGTCTTAGGTAGAATAGGTTCTAAAATGAACTTGTTCTGTCTAAAAGAAATTGTTACGTATGGATCAACAAGACTTCAGGGTCCCCATTCGGTACTTATTCTGTAGTGGTATATCTGTTTTTACGGGTAGTAGTTTATTAGAACCTGATCACGAGGACCTGACACGGATGTATATACCTAAATTACAGATAGACGGGGGTAACTATACAACTTCGGGTTAAGAGTGACTTAGACTTAGACCTTTTCAATGTTTTCGTTCCAATTTACTCTAGTACCACTCCGTCCTCCCGCTACACACCAAGGACTAGGTTGTCCTAATCACAGGAAAATTCCTCTGTGCGACCGTTTGAGAAGTCCGTATGTCTTTTCACCAGTACCTTCGAGTCTCGTACCACCACCACTGGGTTTTCGGTTCCCTTCTCCGGAGTCTTACCTTTGATGGAAAGTCGGAGGTCTTGTTACTCCTTGTTTAAAAACAACAAATTCGGTGGGTCAGATACAAAAAAAAAAGAATGTCCTCGCATTATGCGATAAACTCGTTCTTATGGAGAAGTACACCAATCATCTAATGATCACTATTAATATTATTGAGAATTATGACCCAAGCAGTAAATCGTTAGTAAACGAATATACGGACCGTAACGTGTAATCTAAAAATAAGTAAAGAGGAGAACAACACCCATGGACAGAAAGGTATAAGAAACACTCCGGACCCTGTTTTAGTTATCCCTTAGAACTTAAAGTGGTGCTTCTATCGTGCGACACAAGTCTGGTCAACTGTACCACAGTAGACAACTCTGTCTCTAGATCTTGTGTCGGAATTAAAATATATAAAGTAAGGGGAAACCTAAACATATTGAAACTGTCTAACATAAAGATAAAGAAAAAAATTTTAAAATTAAATAAATAAAATTAACCTCCGATTAATGAAATGTTATAACATAACCAAAACGGTATGGAGTTGTACTTAGGCGGTGTCCACATGTACACAAGGGGTAGGACTTGGGGGGAGGGTGGAGAGAGGGACATGGTAGGGAGACCCAGTAGGGTCACGTGGTCGGGGTTCGTAGGACATAGGACGTAGCTTGGACCTGACCGTTAAGTAAAGAATATACTATAATATACACTCTGTCGTTTTCTCTGTGTCTACATATCTTGTCAGAAAACCTGAGACGTCCTCTCCCTCTCCCACCTATTAAACCCTCTTACCGTAACTTTGTACATAAAGATAAAGTAAGGTCGTAAATCCCGAATATTTTCGGGAAACCAATTTTCGACTAGTACACTCTGAGGACCCAAGTGTTCAGACAGAGACACACAAACCTTCTTCCACCATTCGACACATTGTACCGGTGAATTCGGTACTCGCAACTCCCTACTTTTCCTTCTTTCAGGGTAGACTTCTAAAGAGAGAGTCACTACGTAAAAAAAGGGGAGAATTGGTGAAGTAAGTAAATTCGGATCTTCCAAGATCTTCAAAGACGGAACTCACTCACTACGTAACGGAATGAGTGATAGACGAAGGTAGGACCATCCCTCAACTCACTCATCATCAACTCGTCTACTACCACAGTATACCCGGTCCCGGACCTGTCTTAACCCCACCGTCCTCGACCCGAGTCTCACTCCTTTCCGCTCCATCCCGTAGTCCCGGGACGGGAGAACCGAAAATTTCGTACTAACTCTAAACCTTTTATGGGAAGTAACGTGAAAAGTTTACCGGGAGTGTATCCCCGAGAGAAGGAGGAGGGACGAAGTGTGGGTGTGACGGGGTCAGAGTACCGGAAGGACTTCGTCAAGTAAAGTTGTTAATGTGGGACACCGATTTATACTCCTTCTACCTCGGAGGCAAAACCGGGGTCTTCCCAAAATAGTTAGTTTCAACAGTTCAGTCGGAAGAACTGACGGTTCTACTTCGTAGTTTGTTCTTTTCAGTCGAGTGTGTAAGAGTGAGACCGTGGAATTTAAGCTGTGGACCCAAAATCGGTTTTACTCTCGTCTCCAGTGACGGCACCCTTGCTGTAAAGGGGGATGTGACGGCGTCCATTGTATAAAGCGTTACAGTACGTCGACTGGGTGAAATCCTGATGAGTAAGGTCCCGTCCTGACGGTGTGTTTTCCGTTTGGACATAGGATAATCCGTCAACAGGAAGATCTACCTGTTGTTGGACGGTTTTGAAAAGTGTCTAAATCGGACTAGAAGTTTCGTCTCAGTGAAACGTCTTCCTCGGGAATCAGACTCGTGTTCGGTGATTAAAAGGGAAAAAAAAAGGATTTGTCAGAACCACTCCTACACTAATGGACCTTCTGTAGATACGTCCAGTCGTGGTGAAGTAAATTCTTTGGTTCAAGTGATCAGTTTGCAGGTTGATATTCACCAAGACTCTATTCTGAGTTCTCTAGCCATAAGGTAACATCTTAAACCCTGATTAAACAATTTAACCTGGTCGTTAACTTGACCACCGAAAAGGAAAGAACAAAACATGAATCTACTCTCAACCTCTTACTCTGTCCGAAGTTTGCAACACAGATCTCATACACGTCTTTTATACCGAAGTTTTAGATGATAATTGTTGTATTTAAACAGTTGAGATCGAAACCCATGGTTTAAGTAGAAAAGAGGTAGACATACGATAAACGGTAAAGAGGAAAATAGGGACATGAAGGATGGGGAAAAAGGAAGGAGAGAAGGAGGGGTGGAGGAAAAAAGAAAAAAAAAAAGAAAGAAGGGAAGGAAGGGAGGAGGGAAATGAGTCAGTGATATAGAATACATGGTCACGATACCATGGAACCTCTGGATCCCAGAGGTTCTTTGTTTCTTCTTCCAAGAATAAAGACAGTAGTATCTTGAGTTCCAGAATGTCCTTAGAGGTAAACTGTACACGTACTATATACCCAAACTAGGGATGTAACTAGGAACGGTGACCGCACTGTTGGGTGACCATAAGAACGGACCCTTTAGGTTACCTGTTTCCTCGGACCGTCCGATATCAGGTACCCCAGTGTTTTTTCAGTCTGTACCGACTCACTGATTTGTTGTTATATATTTATAGTATATATATTATATATATATCTATCTAGATAAATAGATTATAGAAAAAATTTTCAAAACCCTTTGTCGATCACTCCTTGGGTCGTCCACAGAGAGTGTTCTATTCATGGACGACGACGACCACGGGTAGGACCCGGTGTTTACGTGGACGTTTGGAAACGAGTCGATGGTCCCGACCCGACGGTGGTCACCATCGAGGGGCAGGACACCCGGTACTTGATTGTCTTACCCCTGACATCCTCCCGTCATCTACTCCCCGTTCCTCTTATCCCATACGTCTAAAAGTTTAGTACTTGTGGATTCTTTAAGTAGGAGTCGAGAAAATGACCCGTGAAGACACAGAAACTCCGGTCAATTGTACCTTAACCCGGACATAAAACATAACACTCGAGTGTTGGTAGAGTGACGATTTTTGAGAGGTACCAACACATATGTGTCTCCAAGACTTGAACCACGTCTATAGTATCCTCGAGAACCACCCAATCGACTCGGGAACGACTCGGGAACGACTCAGACCTGTGTAGAAGGACTACCTTTCGGGTCAGAAAGTTGAGACGGCGGTTCTGTCCGAGACCCGATGTCGGTACCGGAGTTCCTCGTCCGTAGACCAGACTAATAGGAGAGTCAACCCCTAAAAGAGTCAAATAATCTACTTAACGTTGTGAAGGACCATTATCCAAATTAAGATGTAATAAAAAAGACATAAATTGAAATTTTTTAACAACTGTTTTTAACACCATTTAACACCATTTAATATGTATTTTAAATGGTAAAACTGGTAAAAATTTGCATGTCAAGTTACCGAGATTCATGTAAGTGTACTAACACGTTGGTAGTGGTGGTAGGTAGATGTCTTAAGAAAGTAGTACGTTTTGACTTTAAGACATGGGTCCTTCACGATTGAGGAGTAAGGGGAGGGGAGTCGGGGACCGTTGGTGGGAATACGAAAGACAGAGGTACTTAAACAGATGAGATCCCTGGAGTATACTTTCCTGAACATGTCATAAATAGGAAAACACTGACTGAATAAAGTGAATCGTGTTACAGGAGTTTCAAAAAGGTACAACTCCGTACACAGTCTTACAGGAGAGAAAGGTTCTGACTTATTGTAACATAAAGTACCGACTTGGTGGAAAACAAATAGATAGGTCGGTGACTACCTGTGAGCTACATGAAAACGGAAGTCTAATTATTACGACGACCCTTGTACCATATTTTCATAGACTAATATAAGAACAAATTAAGATGTAATGAATACGAGACACAATTTTGATCTTTTGAGACTTAAATTGATACGGGGTAAAGGGAGAGATACTCTATTTTACTGACGAAGACTAGGACCCATTTCGTAAAATAATTATGAAGACTCTTGGTTAATACATGAAAAGAAAAAAGTTATTGATTTATTATTCTGTTCAATCAACCTCATAATTTCACGGTTTCCGTATAAAATCCCTTCGCGACTCCTACCAACTTTGGTAGTTTTTAATTAAATTAAGTGACTTAAGAGTCTAGATTGATGTGTTTCTTGAAAATTTTATACTCGGGACATTTAATTTTGACCTGGTGTGTCAAGTTCTCGTGCCAAGGTTGGCAGACTCGGGACGTTCCTCACCGCACATGTAATCGAACACACAGTAGTCAGCATCCCGTTCTGTAGGTGTGTTCCTAAACCAGGGGTCCGGTGTCACTGGACTCCTTCTGAGTGGTCGGTACGACCGGTCGTGTCATCTCTCTGTTATACCGTCTCGTCTATGAAGGTCCCATTATTTGGTTCGTGGAAAAAAAGAGTAAGTCTGAAGTATGACTGAGTCCTCCCTATCGATTTTTCCTAGGACTGTACCAGGTCCGTGACTCGACAAGTCCTTCGGACACTGATCCGTCTGGTCACCCGGAGACTTCTGGTCCTGACCCTAGTGACGTTCCAGTACCGGTCGTTCAGTGTCACCGTTTACCCCTTTAACATATCGTCCATTCCCGATACTCACGTCCTCTGGTTATGACAGTTCCCAAAACACGGTGAGGTACGTCTCACGACCCATTCCAGTCCTCAGGGACCCGGGGAGTACCGGGTGATTCTCTATGAATTGCTTCTACGTTCCTGGACTCTCTCCAGTCACGACAGGTGGTCGGACCAGTCGAAGGATATGTAGTCGAAGGTCATAGTAAGTTATAGTACTACTGGTGTTCAATAGACCTTCTGAGAAGTAAGGGGATTTTCCGAGTAGAAGAAACACTATGAACTTTATCAGAGGAAAGGTCAAACTTTCTACCGATTTTATTTGTAGAAACACTCTCTACTTGGTCCAAAGTGAAAAAGAAAGGACGTTTCTCCCTCTTTGGGGTCGTCACGACCAATGGTCCTTCAATTTTATATTCTTCATAGAATCCACTCTTTACTCTCAGTCTTTACCGTCTATACCCAAAGTGACTTCTCGTTGTAATATAAAAAGACTGAATGTAGTTCCCATTTCGGATAGCAGTCCATCCGACTCCCCCACGACTGACGACTGTCCAGTACGTCCCTGGTTAAACGGACGATCAAAACGTCGGTGTCACCCCTGTGACCCCTACGAGGTTGTAACTCATGAGAATAACGTCGACGTAGAGTTCGTTCCAGACCGGTTGATACGGGTAATCATCATAACTCAATAGGGTTTAGACACATTGTGTGACACCCCGACTCAAGGTTTCGGTTGACCACCTAGTCAACTAATACATACAAAGTGTCGGGACAAAATTTACAGAAAGAATATCATTACTGTTAACCGTGTTAATCTAAACACATAAATTATCAGTATTATTAACATCACTGTAGTTTTAGTATCTCTCTTATACTAATGTCTTAAGTATTTTTAACCAGATCGTATTTCGAAAACGATATTAATAGGATTCTTTTACTACCTCTAATTCTATTTGTCCGTTAATACACCCACAGTACATAAGGAACCTCTTCCGTTACCGTGGGGTGAGGTCAGGAGAACGGACCTTTTAGGGTACCTGTCTCCTCGGTGCATTCGGACGTCAGGTACCTCAGCGATTCTCACCCTGTACTAACTTGTTGAAGTGAAAGTAAAAAGTGAAAATACGTAACCTCTTCCTTTACCTTCGGGTGAGGTCACAAGAACGGACCTCTTAGGGTCCCAGCCCCCCTAAACCACCCGACGACAGACACCCCAGTGTGTCTCAGCCTGTGCTAACTGCACTGAATCGTCGTCGTCGTACATAAGGGACTAGACTATTTGACTCTTCCTGTGAAGTGAGGACACTATAAGAAAGGAGTTTGGGTATTTGTAACAGATCAGAACTGTTTTTTGTTGTCTGTTTGAGATTAACTCCCTGTAAGATGTTTTATATACTGGTCGTGGAAGAGGTTCAACAGTTCTACACTCTCTTTTTCTTACCGATTCTTTGGTAGTGTCTACATTCTACACTACTGATTCACACTATACCAGAGACAGGACCTTGGACTTTGTCTTTTCCTGTAATTACCCTTTTAACTTATCTCCGACTTGTTTTATACCCGTAATCAATTACCATTATGTGTTTACTACCAGACAATGAAAACTGTTTGTTTTATTCCACAAAGAGAAATTTTGGAAGACACTTAGATTTTAATAAGTAGTTTTCTTAAATGAAATTTTCGTCTCTGTACCTTTAGGAATATAATTTTTTTTTGTTTGTTTGTGACAATGTCTTTACTTCTTACGAAAACTACCTGGATAATCCTCTGACCTATGTCGACCCCTTTTTTTTTTAGATACTTGAACCCATATAGTTATCTTTGGGTTTTTGGTTTTTTCACTTCTCTTTTTTCTGACTTTTATCAACTTATTTTATATGGTCGTGAAACTCTATTACTGTATTACCCTTATGAGTTTCCTCTTCTTTCTCCTTTTTCTCATCTTCTTAATAAACTTCGTTACTAACTCTTAAAGGAATATAAATATTACTCTATACTGGTTGGATCTATCATATAAGTTTTCGTCTTTGTAATCAAACGGCTGATTCCAGGCAGATCAGTTCCGATACCAAAAAGGACACCAGTACATACCTACACTCTCAACCTGACACTTCTTCCGACTCGCGACTTCTTAACTACCAAAACTTGCCACCACAACCTCTTCTGAGAACTCTTAGGGAACCTGACGTTCCTCTAGGTTGGTCAGGTAAGACTTCCTCTAGTTGGGACCCTAAAGAAACCTTCCTTACTACAATTTCGACTCCGAGGTCATGAAACCGGTGGAGTACGTTTCCCAGCTGAGTAACCTTTTCTGAGACTACAACCCTCCCTAACCCCCGTACTCCTCTTCCCCTGCTGGCTCCTACTCTACCGACCTACCGTAGTACCTGAGCGACCTGTACTCAGGCTCACTTGAGGTCCTCTACCACTACCTGTCTCTCCGGACCACACTACGCTAAGTACCCCAGCGTTTCTCAGCCTGTGCTGACTCTCTGATTTGACTCGACTTGACTTGTCCTTCGAGTCTTTTGTAGTTAGTCCTATTTACGGTTTTTTTTTTTTTGGGTTGATATGGATTCCCATAATAAAAGTCTCGTGCCCTTTTGTTTTCTTTAGGACTTTCTTCAGTCTCTCTTTTTTACAGTGTGAATTTATCTCCTTGTTTCTGTTCTTAGTGTAGACCGAAGAATCTTCGGTACGAACCTTCGTTTCTCACCCTATTTTATAGATTTCGCAACCCTCTTTTTTTAGTGGATCTTAGGACGTTTTAATAAGAAGTTTTCACTTTCTCTTTCTAAGTGAGTCTGTTTGTTTTTTACTCCCTTAAAAAAACGGTCATCTGGACGGAACGTTCTTTACAAATTTCTTCAAGAAATCTCTTTTCCTTTTATCCAGTTTTTGAGTCCGGTTGTATTTCTTCCCTTTTTGTAGTTTCTTCCTTATTCATTTTCAATTAATTATGAAAATAAAAAGAATAAGAAGTGACTATTGTCAAACGATTGTTTGTATATTGTGAAACAAGTTCTATTATTATCGTTACTACATAAACTTATACATATACACACACACGTACGATTTAGACAAATCACAACAGACTTAAAAACGTTGGGATACTTGACATCGGATGGTCCGAGAAGACAGATACCCTAAGAGGTCCGCTCCTATGACCTCAGCCAACGGTACGGGAGGACGTCCCCTAGAAGGGTCAGGTCCCTACCTTGGACGTAGAGAACGTAGAGGACGTAACCACCCACCCAAGAAATGGTGATCGTGGTGGACCCTTCGGGGGACCACGGGTATATACGAATATATATACATTTTACCTACCCGCGTTAATATGGTCTATATCCTTCTTCCTTAATTCTAATAAAACAACAATATGTAATGGGCACTTCACTTTGACCTGAATCTAATCGACATTTTTATATAACATTAGAGATCTCGTCGGTGATTTTCTTCGAATTTTTTTCATATTACCTATACGATTCTTTACTCTTTTTTTCGTTAGTACGTTTTACGAGTTAATTTTTCCTTCTTTTACTCACCTTCCGTTTTTATCCTTGTTCCTTGTTTCCGTTTTTTATCTGTTGTCATTACTTATATCATCGATAATGAGACTCATGTAGTTATCACTGAAACTTAAAGTTAATAACTTTACGTGGTTAATTTTCTGTCTTTAACAGTCTCACCTAGTTTTGTACTAGATTAATAGATAGTACAGATATTCTTTAGGTGAAATTTCCATTTCTGTGTATACCTAATTTTCGTTTATTTACCTCCTTCTACTCACTCACTTTCAACGAGTCAGTACGGGCTGAGAAACTCTTGGGTATCAGATATGTCAGGTACCTTAAGAGGTCAGGTCTTATGACCTAACCCGTCGGAAAGGAAAGAGGTCCCATAGAAGGGTTGGGTTCCTAGCTTGGATCCAGAGGGTGTAACGTCCACCTAAGAAATGGTCGACTCGGTGTTCCCTACGGGTTCTTATGGTCACACCCATCGGATAGGGAAGAGGTCGTCTAGAAGGGTTGGATCCTTAGCTTCACCCCAGAGGACGTAACGTCCGTCTAAGAAATGGGTGACTCGATACTCCCTTCGGGGACCTCCTTCTGTACAGTGAGAATTATGACCAGATTTCTTTCGTACTCCAGAGACTTCTCATCTCCCACGGGACCTCCCGTCTCCCGAACCCGCTTCCAATCTCTCCGGAGACCTCCCACCTCCGGGTCCGGAGTCCCCGGGGTCATCCGAGGGGTTCCGGTTCACATTCCCATTGGAGTCCCCGAAAGGGTAACCTAGGAGACTAGGGACTCCAGGGGAGGACGAAACCGGATCGTCTGAACGGACGAGACCCCCGGGTTTGACGGGGACCACCCTCTCTCTCCCTGTTTACCTCTTTTCTCGAAGTTATATGTATTGTGACACACACACAAATCAGTGAGTCAACAAAGACTGAAAAATATTGGGTGACCTGATATCGGGCAGTCCGAGGAGACAGGTACCCTAACGGGTCTGTTCTTGCGACCTCGCCCAACAATATAGGAAGAGGCTCCCTAGAAGGATTGGGTCCCTAGTTTAGACAGAGAGGACACAGAGGATGTAACGTCCTTCTAAGAAATGGGTGACTATCCACATTTTACCTCCCACTCTTCAACGACATATTTGTTCCTCGAGTCAGACCGTGAGACACTACTCGATCTACCCACCCTACCCCTCTTCCCTGTCTACGAGTCCTCTCTCCCCTACAAACATATTAATACCGACTAAGTGTAACGACATACCGTCTTTGGTTGTGTTGTGACATTTTGTTGTTGTTGTTGTTGTTGTTGTTTCACATTCACCGACGTAATTAAAGTCTGTCTCGTATGAAGTCTCGTTCCTTTCAATAGTCTTTATTTCTCCCCGTAATGTATTATCCCAATCATATCGTTCTTCTGTAGTTAATGAGATCGGGTATTACCGTTTAACGTGTAAGGTGAGTTCGAATGTAACTTGCAAGTGGTTCTATCTGGTGTTAGACCCGGTATTTTGTACGAACTTGTCTAAATTTACTTATCTTTAGTACGTCACATACGAGAGTCTGATATTACCGTGATTTAACCTTTTATTATTGTCTTTTTCTCGACCTCTAAGTTATTATACTACTCTAATTTGTTGTATGAAGATTTATTTTATATCTAGTTTTTTGAACTCCTTAAAATTTTTATAAAACTGATTTACTTTTATTTTATATTGAATAATTTCGGACACCCTACATCGTTTTCGTCATGGATATCTCTTTAAATATTGTAACTTACGTATATAATCTTTTCTTCAAGATTTTAATTGTTGGATTCAAAGGCGAAATCCTTTGATCTTTTTCTTTTTTTTCATTTAAGTTTCACTTTCAGTGAGTCACCACAGGTTAAGAAACGTTGGGGTACCTGATATGTCAGGTACCTTAAGAGGTCCGGTGTTATGACCTCACCCATCGGAAAGGGAAAAGGTCCCCCAGAAGGGTTAGATCCCTAGTTTTGGTCCAAAAGGTGTAACGTCCGCCTAAGAAATGGTCGACTCGGTGTTCCCTTCGGGTTCTAGAAGGACTGGGTCATTAGTTTGGTCCCAGAGGACGTAACGTCTACCTAAGAAATGGTTGACTCGAGAAGTCAAGTCAAGTCAAGTCAGTGAGTCAGCATAGACTGAGAAACGCTGGGGTAGCTAACGTCGTGAGGTCCGGAGGGACAGGTAGTGGTTGAGGGCCTCAAGTGGGTTTGGGCACAGGTAGCTCAGTCACTACGGTAGGTCGGTAGAGTAGGAGACAGAAGGGGAAAAGAAGGACGGAGGTCAGGGAGGGTTGTAGTCTCAGAAAAGGTTACTCAGTTGAGAAGCGTACTCCACCGGTTTCATGACCTCAACGTCGAAGTCGTAGTCAGTAAGGTTACTTGTGGGTCCTGACTAGAGGATATCTTACCTGACCAACCTAGAGGAACGTCAGGTTCCCTGAGAGTTCTCAGAAGAGGTTGTGGTATCAAGTTTTCGTAGTTAAGAAGCCACGAGTCGAGAGAAGTGTCAGGTTGAGAGTGTAGACATGTACTGGTGTCCTTTTTGGTATCGGAACTGATCTACCTGGAAACAACCGTTTCATTACAGAGGCGAAAAGTTATACGACAGATCCAACCAGTATTAAAAGGAAGGTTCCTCATTCGTAGAAAATTAAAGTACCCACGTTAGTGGTGGACGTCACTAAAACCTCGGGTCTTTTTATTTCAGACTGTGACAAAGGTGACAAAGGGGTAGATAAAGGGTACTTCACTACCCTGGTCTACGGTACTAGAAACAAAAGACTTACAACTCGAATTTCGGTTGAAAAAGTGAGAGGAGAAAGTGAAAGTAGTTCTCCGAAAAATCAAGGAGAAGTGAAAGACGGTCTTCCCACCACAGTAGACGTATAGACTCCAATAACTATAAAGAGGACCGTTAGAACTAAGGTCGAACACGAAAAAGGTCGGGTCGTAAAGAGTCGATAATCCCTTCGGGTTTAAGTTTCATTCGTCTTATTCTTAACTTAGTGGTCAGATACGGGCTACGTCCTATGTCGTACGAACCCCGACCACGTGCCCCTACTGGGTCTCCCTACAACACCCCTCCCTCCACCCTCCCTGTAAGTACAAACCCTAGCGTACATGTGGGTACCACCTAAGTACAGTTACATACCGTTTTGGTTATGTCATAACATTTCATTTTATTTCATTTGTATTTTTAATTTTTTGTTATTGTTTTTTACTCTCCTCTTTTGTTGTTTTAACTTTTGTTCTTTAGTCAACTCTTTTAGTTGTTTTAAGTTGTTTACCAAGAAACTTTTCTAGTTACTTCATATTTCGATTTTTTTTCCTCTATGTAATGATAATAGTTCTTAATAATTCTATGGTATCTGAAATTTTCCTATTGTTTTCTCGTAATACTCGTTGAGACACGGGTGTTTAACTTATTGGAACTACTTTACCTGGTTAAGGTACTTACTACGTTAAATTGTGTGAATGGATACTTCTTTATCTGTTAAATTTCTCAGGATATAGATAATTACTTTAACTTAGACGACAATATTGGAAGGATTTGTCTTTTGTCATCCGGGTACACGCGAATGGACACTGGAGATGATTTGTAAATTCCTTCTTTAATTTAATAAAGAGATGTTAGAGAAGGTCTTCGATCTTCCTTTTCATTATACAGATTGAGTAAGAAACTCTGGTCGTAATGAGACTTTTGGTCTGTACTGTTCTTTCTTTCTGACGTCTGGTGACAGAGAATACTTGTATCTACGTTTTTAAAAGTTGTTTACAATCGTTTAACTTAGTTACATATTCCTCTTATTACATGGTGCTGTTTCACTTTAAATGAGGTACATACGTTTAAAGTCGTCGACTTTTAGTTAATTACATTAGTAGTGTAGTTTTGATTTCTTCTTTTTAGTGTATTAGTGTAGTCGTACATTTCTTTTTAGTCAGCTATTTTAAGTTATCGGTAAGTGCGGTTTTTGAGAGTTGTATAATTGTTTCCCCTTTGTAGAAGTAATGGATGTCTTTTGGATGTGAATTGTAGTACGACTTACCACCTCTTTGAAGTTAGAAAGGATTCTAGTTCTTGTTCCGTTCCCACTTGGGAGGGTGGTGAGTAAAAGGAATAATATGACCTTTCACTTTAAACGAGTCAACACAGACTGAGAAACGTTAGGGTACCTGATATGTCAGGTACCTTAAGAGGTCCGGTCTTATGACCGCACCATCGGAAAGGGAAAGGGTCCCCTAGAAGGGTTGGGTCCCTGGCTTGGGTCCAGAGGGTGTATCGTCCGTCTAAGAAATGGTCGACTCGGTGTTCCCTTCGGGTTCTTATGACCTCACCCATCGGATAGGGAAGAGGTCGTATAGAAGGACTGGGTCTTTAGTTTGACCCCAGAGAATGTAACTTCCTCCTAAGAAACGGTTGACTCGATACTCCCTTCGGGTGGACTCGAGTTCGAAATTGAAATCCAGTCCAGGTGGACTTATTAAAGGGAAAACTGGTTGAGTCTCAGTTGACTAACCTTAGATCAGTACTCTTACTACGGAGTAGTATCAACAGTCAAGACGGGAGTAAGTGTACTTCCCTTAATAAGTCTTTCTTGTATCCTACCTCACTATTAGAATCCCTAGTAAAATCTTAAGACAGATGGTGTTACATACAAAGGGTAATGATGTGTTCTGTTCTTTAAGTGGTGTCGATTTACTTCATCCGACGTATCAGATCACCACGTTTGTAGAAGGGAACTTTACCTAGTCGAAGTCGTACAAAATAACGTGATGGGCTCACTCACGTTCGAAGGAACTAAACGTTAAAAGGAACGTGAGTAGAAGGAACTAAAGGGAAAAACATACTACGTCTATAACTTCTGTAACTAAAGTACCCCAACATCTCTTCTAGATGACTCAAGTGAGTGTGTTTTGTAAAACAAGTCACGAACCGCGTATACACAATTCAGTTATTCTCATTCGAAGAAAGTACTGACAATTAAGACTTCAATGTCGTCCCGGTACCGTCGTTCAGATTCTTCCAATAGTGCATGTACATTTAGGGTGGTGTGACAACAGGTTTGACCCATAACCTTTCCTCGGTTCCTGGAATCCCTAGAAGTCTGCCCTTAAGACGTTCGGTCCAGGTTCGGAACTCCCCGACTCGACATCGTTCATAACTCCTTGGGGAACCTATACCGGTTTAGGAGTTGATTTGAATGCACAGGACTCGACCCACCTCGTAATCAGTACCCTATCCCCTCGACTATACCATCTCGGTTGTGTGGGTACACTCCGACAATCACAGGGGTGACGGACGAATCGTGAAAATATTTCCTGTGGATTCACGGGGAGGACTCTAGAATTCATGAATTTTGTGACGATGTCTAAAGGACACGACATCAGAACGAAGATTATGGATAGGGTGAACACTGATCCATACTTCAATGAATTCGATGAAAAGAAGACCCTTTGTTCAATGTATTTGGGTTGAGGGACAGACCGGGGCACGGTTAACTCAATGAATTTTCGAAACGAATTCAGTTAGTTTTGTCCCAGACGGACCCTCCCGTAAGTAATGACTTACGACCGTGTCGTAGAAGACTACAATTAATAACAATAACCCTCCGTAAGTAATTCTTGCAACTCTTAGTAAAACGTTCTTCGCCACAAATAATTTTACGTTTAACAGGATCCGTGGGAAAGAGGGGATTCGAAACCTTTAGTTTCTCTTAATACCTCACGTACGAATAAAATTTTGCTGAAAAGAGTAGTTAGACCAGGACACCGAACGTCACCTTCAGAACCTCATGATATACGGAAAACGGCTACCTTTGACAAAGTAAAATTATATAGAACACTCTTTCTTCATAGTCGTTCGAACGGTGAGTATCGTTAACACCGGGTTTATCCCTTAGAGACTGCGTGTAGCCTCACAGGTCTTGACCGGGTGTTTCGACGGTGGTCAGTGTACACCAGTAACTCGTGAACTTAATACAAACCAGGGTTGTCTCCACACAATATAGACATTTTATGTATGAATATCCAAAACTTCTGTCACATTCTTTTTATTACTTTTTTTAAGTAAGTACACAAAAACCATGACCAATATACGACTTTATTATTATGGGACGATATAATCCATTTTACCGAAAATAATATTTTTACTTAAGGTGTACAAAGGAACACGTAAAATTTACACCGAAGATCTTTTACATGTTAATTTCTATGCAGAATTCATGAGACAGACCGTTAGTCCCGTCAAGACCTGTCTTACTCCCGGGATCAGGTTTGGGAAGGAAAGAGTAAGTCTGATTGAAGGAAAGACCCGCAAGACGGAGGGGACATCGACGGACGTGGAGAAGGTCTACGACCGACCCTACTACCACAACCGTAACGGACGAGTTTCGGAGAAGTATTGACGGTAGAAGTCCCGAGTGCAGACGGACGGAAAGTGTGGAAGGGTGGAGGGTCGGTAGAAATACGGGACCAAGACTTTGTACGGTCCTGGTATCAAAGGGTTCGGTGAGGTACACAAGCGTCACAATGACGAAAACCCTGGGGAACAGAGACGAGGTCGGGTACACGGGAGAGTGTCGGGGACACGTGACAAGGATTGTGACGACGAGAGGGAGGTAAGGGCACCAGGAACACAAATAGTGTTGTGTAACTGTGACACAACTTTCACAAGTTACAGGTAGAAGAGTACTCTGACGTACGAGGAGTCTCCTCCCTGCCGTACAGAATAATAGACATAGAAGTACCGTACGTCATTTATAAACAATTTACAGGTGTCT
The DNA here is from genome assembly GCA_006410555.1 of Capra ibex. NCBI lineage: Eukaryota > Metazoa > Chordata > Mammalia > Artiodactyla > Bovidae > Capra > Capra ibex. Next base: position 62,356,939 of record SJYO01046538.1, on the reverse strand, counting down.
TACTTTCTTGGTACCCCGTTTGCCACGACCCAATCATTGTAACGTACAGACATCCTTCTACGACACCGTTATCGACTCCACGACGACCGAAACAAAAAATAAAAATACAAATTAGTAATAAAAGAAAATTATTGTTACTTTTGGTGGTATCCCTCATTTTGATCACTGTGAGGAGACTCCACTCTTCCTCAGGTTTCCATAAGAGAAGGGAAAGACACACAAGTCGGAGGGGAACCCAATGGTGAGACGAGTCGGTCCTTACCCTAAGAACCACAATACCACTCGACTTACGACTCTTAAAGGTGGTTCACGGTTAATCGGTGGACGACCCTACCGTCAGAACGTTTGTCTTTCGAGTCTCCCACTAACCGACAAACGGACAAAAGTACCCTCTATTTTTAGAGGAAAGACGGTACACCCAGTCACAAACACATCAAATGAACGTTCAGACAAACCCCAACAACTCCGGTACAACGAAGTATGTTGACCGGAACGGAAGGGGTCCCGATCGGGAAGGGGTCCTAGAGGTCTCACTCCTGTGTAGACCGAGGACCTTCGTCGAAACCAAGTAAACAGAAAAGAGACGACCTAGTGACTCTTCTCGACAATTTCGTCCAGTGACTGTCAAGTCTCACAATACAAGGTCCCTACGGGACGAAGTTCTTTTAAGTTGTCCGTCTTTCGATTGATTCATTGGACTAATCCTGACTTCCAAGGACCCCGTAATACGGTTCAGGGACACTTCCCAGTCGGTTATAATAAGTTTTATTAGAAAGGATAAGTACACTAACTTTTAAAGTACACTAACTTTTAGAAAGGGAAAGTACCCTAAGGAAAAATCCTTATGTGGAAAAGTATATACTTCTGAGTCAAAAAGAAACCCGTCTTCTCGTTTCTTTCAGAACAAATAGGTTTTATATTTTTAGATTTCGATTGAGTATGTTTCTTTAGATAACCAAACCGTTTTTTCAAGTAAGTCCAAAAAGGGTATTCTACCATTTACGTTTGTTTGAAAAACCGGTTGGGCTATGGTAGATCAATGAGTACTTTTATGTTCCCTCTTAGGTGACTTTCGACATCACATTCGTTCTGTCCCTCTCCCGTAGCGAAGTCAAGTCAAGTCAGAGAGTCAGGACAGACTGAGAAACGCTGGGGTACTTGGAGTCGTGAGGTCCGGAGGGACAGGTAGTGGTTGTGGGCCTCAAGTGGGTTTGGGTACGGGTATCTCAGCTACTACGGTAGGTCGGTAGTGTAGGAGACAACAGGGGAAGAGAAGGACGGGGGTTAAGGAGGGCCGTAGTCCCAGAAAAGGTTACTCAGTCGAGAAGCGTAGTCCACCGGTTTCATAACCTCAAAGTCGAAGTCGTAGTCAGGAAGGTTACTTGTAAGTCCTGACTAGAGGAAAACCTACCTGACCAACCTAGAGGAGCGTCAGGTTCCCTGAGAGTTCTCAGAAGTTGTCGTAGTTAAGAAACCGTTAGTCGAAAGAAATATCAGGTCGAGAGCATAGGTACGTACTGGTAACCTTTTTGGTGTCGGAACTGATCTGTCTGGAAACAACCGTTTAATTACAGAGACAAAAATTTATACGACAGATCCAACCAGTATTGAAAGGAAGGTTCCTCATTCGCAGAAAATTAAAGTACCGACGTTAGTGGTAGACGTCACTAAAACCTCGGGTCTTTTTATTTCAGTCGGTGACAAAGGTGACAAAGGTGACAAAGGGGTAGATAGACGGTACTTCACTACCCTGGTCTACGGTACTAGAAGCAAAAGACTTACAACTCGAAATTCGGTAGAAAAAGTGAGAGGTGAAAGTGAAAGTAGTTCTCCGAGAAATCAAGGAGAAGTGAAAGACGGTATTCCCACCACAGTAGACGTATAGACTCCACTAACTATAAAGAGGGT